>LR749637.1:0-112905 GCA_902729485.2 Mus minutoides | reverse complement strand
AATTTACACAATAGAGTATTACTCAGCCATTAAGAACACGAATATATAGCAGCCTTATTTGTAATAGCCAGAAACTGAAAGAACCCAGATGTTCCTTAACAAAGGACTGGATCCAGAAAATGTGGTACATTTACACAATGGAGTACTACTCAGCTATTAAAAACAATGAATTTATGAAATTCTTGGGCAAATGGATGGATCTGGAGGATATCATCCTTAGTGAGGTAACCCAATCACAAAAGAAGTCACTAGATATCCACTCACTGATAAGTGGATATTAGCCCAGAAACCTAGAATACCCAGGATACAACTAGAAAAACAGAAGAAAATCAAGAAGAAGGAAGACCAATGTGTGGATACTTCAGTCCTACTTAGAATAGGGAACAAAATTCTCATGTAAGGAGTTACAGACACAAAGTTTGGAGCTAAGACGAAAGTATGGACCATTGAAAGACTACCCCACCCAGGAATGCATCTAATTATCAGCTACCAAACCCAGACAATATTGCATATGCCAGCAATATTTTGCTGAAGGGACCCTGATATAGCTGTCTTTTGTGAGGCTATGCCAGTGCCTGGCAAAATACAGAAGTGGATGCTCACAGTCATCTATAGGATGGAACACAGAAGGCCTAATGGAGGAGCTAAAGAAAGTATCCAAGGAGCTAAATGGGTCTGAAACCCTATAGGTGGAACAAAAATATGAACTAATCAATACCCCAGAGCTCTTGTCTCTAGCTGCATATGTAGCATAAGATGGCTTAGTCGGCCACCATTGGGAAGAGAGGTCCCTAGAACTTGCAACTTTTATATGCCCCAGTACAGGGAAATGCCAGGGCCAAGAAGTGGAAGTGGATGGGTAGAGGAGCAGGGTGGGGGGAGGGTATAGGGAACTTTCGGGATAACATTTGAAATGTAAATAAAGAAAATATCTAATAAAAAAAAGAACATGAATATAATGAAATTTGATGGCAAATGGATTTAACTAGAGAAGATCATCAAGAATGAGGTAATCTGGACCCACAAATATAATATGCACTCACTTATAAGTGGATAGTAATCATAAAGTATGGGATAACCATGGTACAAACCACAGACCCCCTCCCCCCATAAAAGCTATGTTTTGTGGTACATTGTGTAAAGGTCCAGCTATAGCTAAGGTACAAGTAGGGCCCAAGCATGGATGTTTGAATCCCACTGATAAGGGAAAATAGATTAAAAATCTGGGGTGAATATGGGGATGAAACTGGGTGTGAGAGAGTTGGATATGGGAAAAGGAAGAATTAATCACAGTTGAGAGAAGACAGATGGAGACAGTACTGGGCAAGACAACTGGCATCTTGGGTACTTTCTAGAAGCCTAGGACAATTGCAACTCCCAGTAATCTATGAGAGTTACACTAGTTAAGGGTTCTAGCAGTGGTGGATATGAAGCCTGAACTACCCATCTCTTGTGACAAGGCAAGACTTCCAATGGAGGGATTTGGGCACCAACTCAGCCATAAAACCTGAGACTCACAATTTGCCCTGCCTAAAAGATATGCAGGGGTAAATGTGGAGCAGAATTTGAGGGAAGGGACAATCAATGACTGGCCCAGCTTGAGACACATGCCATGAAAGAGAACCCGCCCTTAACACTATTAATGATATTCTGCTATACTTGCAGAAAGAAGCCTAGCATGGCTGCATCAAATAAGCTTCACCCAGGAACTGTTAGAAACTGATGCTGAGAGACAGCCCAAGATGGGCATCTTATCACATCTCTAGGACAGGATGATTGGATCTTTCTTACTATGTGATTTACATGTCAACTTTAAGAGCAGTGACATGAAAACCTATGTCTAATCTAAATGTGCATCTATGTGCTGTCACTAGTTTGGATACCACAAGGGCTATGTTTCAGAAGTACAGCACATATAAGTATTATATAAGAACTATATGAACCATGCACAATACCATATCATGAGAAAGAACTGACATGCAGAAGTGAGCCATCGTCATTGTTGGTTATTAATATATTTAATATTTTTTTACACTGCAGTTGTTATCCCCCTTCACCTGTCCATCCTCAGAAAATTCTTCATCCCAGCCCTCCTCCGAAGTCTCTAAGAGAATGTTCCTATTCCACACTCCACCAGGCCTCCCCACTCCCTGGAGCCTCAGTCTCTCAAAGGTTAGGTGCATCTTCTCTCACTGAGGTCAGACCAGGCAGTCCTCTGTTGTGTCTGAGACATGGCCTCATACTAGGTAGTTTATGTGTCCTGGTTGGTGGCTTAGTGTCTGAGAGATCTCAGGGGTCCAGGTTAGTAGAGACTACTGGTCTTCCCGTGGGGCCTCCCTCCTTCTCAGCTTTCTCCAGCTTTTCCCTAATTCAACCACATGTGTCACCAGCTTCTGTCCATTGGTTGGGTGTAGATATGTACATCTTACAGCTGCTTGTTGGGCCTTTCACTGAGCAGTCATACTAGGATTTTGTTTATAAGCCTACCACAGCACCAGTAATAGTGTCAGGCCTTGGGGCCTCCTCTTGAGATGGACCTTCTTTCCCCGAGTCTCATCTCCATTTTTGTCCCTGCAGTTCTTTCAGACAGGAACAATTCTGGGTTAGAGTTTTTGACTGTGAGATGGCAACCCCATCCCACCAGTTGATGCCCCATCTTTCTACTGGAGGTGTACTCTATGAGTCTCCTCTCCTCACTGTTGGGCTTTTTATCTAAGGTCTCTCACCTACCAGGTCTCCTGGTACATTCTAGTGGGTCCCCCCACTCCTACCTCTCATGGTTGCCTATTCCATTCATTATGCTGAGCCTTAGGGCTTCATTCCTGCCCCCCCCCCATACCTTGTCATGTCTCCCTTTTCTCTGCCCTGTCCGCTCTCCTATGCATATGAAAATCTATTAATGTCAAAAAACTCAAACAAACAAACTCAAACAAACTAAAAACAAAAACAAAAACAAAAACAAAAAAAAACCTCATGATCATCCCATTAGATGCTGAACAAACATTTGACAAAATACAACACCCGTTCATGTTAAAAGTATTGGACAGACCAGTAATTCCAGAGCCATTGTTTCTTGATGAAAGAAATGAGAACTTAGAAAATCCTAAGTATATGTTTTTAACCTCTGCAACATGTATAGTAGTAAGTTTCACACATCCTTAGTAAATGATTTATGGTACACAAATTAATACAACTGTTAAATCTTACTTATTTCGTTTAGGGTGGAAATGTACATTTAGAATGAGGCATATATGGACTTCATTCAGATGATCCCCTTTTTCTTTTTATACTATTTTTAATTTTTAAATATAATTTTATCAGTTTTCCTTTCTCTTTCCTTCCTCCAATCCCTCCCAGGTTATCCCACCCCTGCTCCTTCTCAGAATTTGGCCTTTTGTTAGATTTCACACATGATACATCAGATCATGACTGCCTTAATAAGATCAGAGGTTGTACAGAACCAAATGACACATTAACATGGAAGGGGAAAATATTATGGGTCTCAGAGAGAAAGGTAGCTAAGGAATTCTACAGCTGGGCAATATACTCATCCCTATGGACAGCCACCTATTTGCCTATTTTGTCATTCACTTTTGAAAACATATACATGCAGATAACATTAGCCAGTACCCATTTCCTTGGAAACATCCACAACTTCCAATCCAGCAAGCAGTGTAACACATGCCTACTCTCCATCAGGCATGATTGTGGTGTTGATATGGACCCTGCATCAGTGTCCCATTACTTTCTCCTACCCTGACAGATTTGGCTATTATTGGCCTGTTACACAGTGAACAATAGTGAAGTTCTTTAACAACTTTATTATAGACTCCATGATTGTTGAAATTAGATGATTGCACTCAATCAGGCCTGGTTTACTTGGAGATTCTATTAAAAATACTGGCCAAGCTGAGGGTTGCTAATATGCATATCTCTTTTTTTCCCTTGGTAAGGAATGGGGGCAATGAATGTCTTTTAGCACTGCCTCTTTCAATTTTCATTTTTTTTGTTTTGTTTTTACTTAGTCTTTATCCCTTTGGGTGAAGTTAACGTTTCCTTCGCTTTTAGCACCATATAGGTGAAAACCTAGCCTTTTGTTTTGAAAGGTCAGTATTATTCATTCATTGAATGCTAGCAGAATAGAATCCTTACCAGTAGCTCGATTCAATTTTAAGGTACTGGCATTCTGGTAAACACTTAGATATGTTTACTGAATGAACGAATGTTGTTGGAAAAAAAATCAATGAATGAATAAATTTAAAAAATAGCTACTATATTCTAAATATTGAAGTACAGCAGGATGGGACAAGAACATTACTTTAAACTGAACAGAAGAAATATATGTCCTTTATGATGTTGAAGAGGTAAATGAAATATTTTCCTATGGCTAAATCAGATGGTAATTAAATCAATACCTGCTTCTGCTTGTGTCTTAAAACCATACTAATACTATAATAAGGTAATTTCATTTCATTGGAATTAATTATAAAATGTAATTATATATATATATATATATATATATATATATATATATATATATATATATATATATATATATATATATATATACACACACACATGCATACACATACATACACACATACACACACACAAATATATATGGTTAATGGGCCTCTTTTACATGAACCTTCAATTGGTTGTGATTATTTGGAAAGCCTATGTTGATTTATATCTTTTCCTGACTGCAGTTATTAGCTAGGAGTCTTTGCCAACTCTTTAACAGAAGGGTCAATATTTGAAATGTGAAGAATCTTTGATGTCATCTAGATATACAATGTGATTGGTATCTATTATCACTAGAAGTTAGTTTCTTTGATCAAACAAATGTACTTTGTACTTTGGAAAGATAATCTGGTAAGATGATTATTAACTAGACATTTACAATTTCATAAGATTTTTTTTCACAGAAGACTCATGTATAATATTGTTTACTTCTCTAAAGGCAATGGGACTTGGGCAAATGAAGCAATAGTGTCACCTGAACAAAGTATACTAGTATAAGACACATGCATGTGGTGAACAAGCTGCACAGGAGGGAAATGTTTTTCATAGAGGCATATAAACAAATAACAGTAACCAGTTGTAATGAAAAATTTGAAGTAAAGTCATTCCTATCTACTACATATGGGAGGAGCATAAAACCACTTCACACAAATAGTTCTGTGTTTTAGAAAAAACTGAGGTCACAGACTTTTGTTTGTTTTGTTGGCATTTCCTCACAACTTTCTCATATGACTGACTCTATTCCTGGACTGTGTTCCAACATAATGCAATGTCAGTTCATGATTTTATATTAAAGACTACATTTTGTGTCTAGATGTTCACACCTGGAAGGCTTTCTTTTGCTACACAATACTTGCCCATTATGACAAAATAGGACAAATATATGCAATTGTTGAGTTATTTTGTGTACATTTTAAAGGTCAATATTATTTGTTTTATGGATAAGAAAAAGATAAATTGAAAATTATGAGAGCTTCTTTTTGTCCAGCTAGTATAAATTAAATAAGGGCACAATAGACAATACATCCAGGAATTAGAGAGATTTGGGCTACTAGAAGTAATATTATGGTAGAAATGCTATTAATGAATGATGTTAAGTGTGTATATCCATCTTCATTGAAGATTTATAAGGAATATTATTAAATTATATGTGAGAGTTACATAACTGTAGTTGTCTTATGTTAGTCAGTTATATTTAAATTGGCTCAAAATTCTGCCTGTAAACTTAGGAAATGATCATATAGGACAAAGTTCTTGACAACATCTACTATCTTGAAACACAAAAGGGCCAGTTTATATTTTCACTCTGAGCAATGAGGTGCAGATTTATTCTTAGACTTACCTAATCCTTGTCTCCTTTTGACTTTGTTATGGTTTTATCAGCATTGCTTAAATGACACCAATTACCCTTTCCACAGAGAGTTCACCTGGAAACTTTGTTCCTGAATAAATCTATTAAGGAAGTGCACACAGTTAAAATACTGGTCCTCAAGCTTCTGAAAACACAAAAAGCATCCCAAGTGTAAAATACAATTTTAGCTTTCTCAGAGAAGTCCTGAAGCTCTGCAGTCAGGGATGCACAATTTTAGCAACTACCTGAAATGATTTACTTGTGTGGACTCACCAGCTGTCTCTATGAAAAATATTCATGCTGAGAATGCTCATCAATTGTGCCACCCTTCTTATAGTGACTTGGCTGATGACTCTTCTCATCCAGGTGACACAGCGCTTGTCTTGTAGGGAATGACTTGGCTGAATGTCAATGGGAGAACCAGGCAGTTCCATGAGGATGTGGGTATGCAGTACATATAGGGATCAACAAGACATCTATTATCATCAGTAATCACTCTGCCACTCTTCTTGCTGGTTAACTATTTTCCTTACTATCTTGATTATTCATCTCTCTGTTCTAAAAAGAAAAAAGAAAACTTTTTTGGTTGAATATTAAATAATGTTCTTTCTCTTGGGAAGTGTTGTTGTCTTCTTTTCTCTATACTGAAACTTTCTTCTAAAAAGACGCATTTGTTTTTGGGAGTGTGCAGAGGCATGTTTGTATATGGTATTGGTATTTGAATTCCCATCTTAAGTGCTCAGCAAGTCACCCTAAGTGTAGAATCATCTCTTTTGCTTCATAGATTTTATGTAGGTTTCAGTATTTACTCTTTTATATCTCACTTGATTAGGGTGAGGAATTGTCGACAGGGTGGACTACCCTGATCCTGTTCAATTTGGACAATGTTTTTATTTTCTCTTTCCCTCTGTTTACATTTGGCACTTATGGGCACTATTTTCATACAATGCAACACATGCAGCTTGTACTATGGCGGTTGTTTTCATATTCTGCCTCCTTGTTTACTTACTATAAACTTTGTAAACTTTACCCTTAGTTAATAAGTGCTAACCTCTTTTCATAAGCATTGTTTTAAGAAAATTGTGCTTAAATCACTTCCTGGCCTTTTGGCTAAGATCACATACAACAATCTGCACTTACAGAAGTCTGCCTTGCACCTTTAATTGTGTATATGTAACCTCATTCTTACATTCTACAACATTTCACTTTATCCTATTTGTTTGTTAATAGATACTACTCCCCTACATTTTCTCACCTTCCAGACTTTGGACTATAATTTATTGCTCTCTCCGATTCTATCTGGTAACTTAAACTAATTAATTTAATGATATACTTGAATGTAGTTGCATATATGCATACTAATGAAGCTTTCTGTTTCTTCTAATTTTGTTGTTAAAAATTCTATCTAATTAAAAAAAAAAGGTCAGAGTATTGCAATATAAACTAAGCACTTATATGTTGGTGCATTTATTTTTCTGGGAACATAAACCCTTCAAATCAATGACCAGAACAAATGGCAATGACCAGAGGAATAATTATAGTAGAAATTTAAAAAGAGAAATAACTCCAAAACAGTCTATTTTTAAAGAATGTTACTGTGTTTTAAATTTCTGTTTACATCTCTTGCATAATTAATCATTTGATATTTAACTCTTCTGTCTGTATGTTGTATTCTTTTTTTTATATTTATCATAATAATTCTAAAGTCCATGAATTTAAACTGGGTTAGAGCATAATTGAACAGGTCTGACAATTTCCCCAATGGTAGCATTATTCTGACTGAAAACCAAACTCACTAACAACAGTTTCAACATTCCACAGTAAGCAATGGCTTTAATCAAGGTTCTAGATGCTTTTCTGATTAAATAGCTTTTCAGAGTTCTCTGATTACATGTAGTCTGTGGAAATCTTTCCATTTACCCTTTGTATTTCTATTTTGCCAAGAAGACTTTATTTCTATTAAAATTTAAAGCTACAACCATAAAATAAGCAAATAAAATCAAACAAACAATCTAAACCAGGCTGTTTTTCTACTTGTTTGCATATGAAACATGAAGATGATAGAGTAGTAACATGGGAATGCTTGTTTTTCTCTCTCATGATTCCTTTGCACAGAAACAACAGATTACACTGTGATTGTGACATAGCTCCTACTGGCTCCTGTGCTGAACATGGTGATTTCCAGTTGGTATGCTGGCTGTACAGAATGTGACTTAGGGCTCAGGTGCATGGGATAGATCCTGAGGGAAGTGGCTGTGAATCCTGGACTCCGATTCTGTCTGCCATGAAGTACAAGTTTCTTCCCCCAAATCTTGTCAACCTGTGATGCTTTGCCTCACGGTGCATCCAGATTCAGTGGAGACAAGTCCTATGGACCGAAGTCTCTGAAGCCATGAATCAGAATAAAACTTTCGTCCCTCAGTGTGTTTCTGCTTCATATTTTATCATAGCAATGGTAAATAATTCAAAAGGATTTAACACAAGACATAGGTGCATTCCTAGTCCTTTTATGTATCACCCATAACGATGATGGTTGTCAGATGCTTGAGTGTGATTACTGAAAGACCAGGATCTTATTCATCTAATGAACACATCTTTGAAGCAATTTTGAGAACTGGTTTTTAAGAACCAAATGTAGACTTAGTTTTACATGTTTATTTTCCTTCTTTCTATTCTTTTGCTACCTTTGCTTCCCAACTCTCTCTCTCTCTCTCTCTCTCTCTTTTTCTCTCTCTCTCAATCTCTCTTTCTCTCTCTCAGTTTTTTTTACAACTTCTCTTTCCTTTCCACTGCAGCTTCTAGAAATATATGTGCTGTCTTAATGCAGGCTTACCTGGAATTTTTCATTTTCACATGTGTCCACACTCAGTCCTCCTGCAATTTATCAACTATGAGTTCCCATCCCAAATCTGATTCCCAGCAGTGGGATTTTTAGCCCTGTGGCTTCTGCTGCAATAAAATTCATATTTCCGTGTTTTGTTGCTTTCTTCTCTGTGTTGTGAAGGTGATTTTGCCATTAGGATCTATTCTCATATGGATTCATAAAATGGACAAATTTTGCTTGTTTGGTCCTTTCCTCATTATGAAGTCAGAACTGCTGACTCTTAACACAATTTCCAGATGGACAGAATACTAAGAATGTTTTCTTTTATTTATTTATGTGTTCACCTGTGTGTGTGTGTGTGTGTGTGTGTGTGTGTGTGTGTGTGCTTTCAGGTGCATGCATAGCACTATTTTATTTAGCTCAGACGACAACCTGAGGGAGCTGGTTATCACCTCTAACTATGTGAGCTTTAGGTATGAGCTTGCCTTAGGGTGTTGGCCTTGGTAGAAACACTTTTACCATGCCATCCATCTCATGAGCCCTAAAATGTGGAATTTATTGCAAAGAAAGTTTAGAACATTTCAAATTTTATAAATATTAAAAATGTTATTATTTTCAGATATTAATGTCACTGCATTTCATATATCATAGTATATTGGTTCCAAAGTTTGTTTCTGCTTTACCAACATTGAAATCATGATATCATATTCTAAATAGCTTACTGTTTGATGTCTCCTGATCCTAAGGCCAACTCTAGCAAAGAGTAAGTCAGCAGATATTACAAAAAGATCTATGACTTTGCCTTCTTTCTGTGGTGAATTTACAGGGCTATTCTCTTTATTTAAAATATCTGGGACATAGTTTACACAACCCAAGCTGCTTCTACACTCAATGAGATTCCTCTAAGTCATATATTAGGATATTGTTAATTATTATATTGAGCACCTGAGATAATCAATTTATAATGATTAAGAATGTTTTAGTTCATAGTTTTGGTTGTTTGGGGCATATAAAAATGTTGTTTATAATAAATGTGTGTGTGTCAAGTGGAGATGGTTATGTTGTGGTGCAGATGGGAAGAGCTAGGACATGGGAAATTTACCAAATTCCTGAATGCTTTTTCAAGAACAAGTCTCCAGTGACCAAAAACCTCAGAGCAAGACTTATCTCTTCCTTGCCACTCACCCTAGATTGCACAAAGCTGAGCACGCACCCATTTCCAATTGATTCAATCCAGGATCCCATCTGCAGGAAAAGGGTCAACCCCCACTGTGTGGTTCTTATCACTTCATTTAACAAAGTCCAAACTATCCCTCACAGGCATGCCCAACCTACATCAGGATTTACAGGAAAACTTAGCCCTGCCTATAGCATTCTGAAACTGAGTTCTGGTTTCTATAGACTTTGACGATATGGCCCCCTAATTCTTTCTGCTCTCTTTCCTGGCATCATTATCTAAGACATTTATTCTCTTTCTGCATTTTACTGTGGGATACAAGACACTTCTGAAACAAGATGAGTTTTTGAAAGCCTTTTAAAATAAATATAGAATTAAAAGTAAATCAAAGAATGTTCCCATGGTTTAATTAAAATTTCCTTTAACTGGTCTAAGTCCAGTTAAATGATCCTTAACACCTTATTGCAGATCAAGTAATCCATTGATATATTCAAATTGGCCTCTAGTGGTTTGTCTACAGTGTATTGATTTCTAGATACATGTCCAATACAGTAGTTACTTTCTCATTTTGATATAAAACACCCTCGGAAAAGCAACTTGAGATGGGATTTATTTTGGCTCGGAGTTGAAGATAAAATTCATCATCATGGATAAGTCAAAGGTACCAGGAGCTTGAAATGTTTCTTTTTTTTTTCTTTCTTTCTTTCTTTTTTTTTTTTTTTTTTAGAAAACAGTTACCACCCACAGTGGGTGGTTCTTATAACCAGTTGACAAAATCCAAACTGTCCCCAAAAGCATACTCAGAATCCCATTTCCAAGGTTAATCTAGATTCAGTGGTGTTTACAGTTAACAATAATCACATTCCCAAGCATCAATTGGTGAATTGAAGCTGATCATAGTAGGAATTTTGCCTCCATATAGGTGACTTTTTAAGTCTATAATTGTGAGCATATTAACTTCATCCCCAGCACAGGTTAATGTTATGGCTGGTTCTGGTGGGAAGTGGTCTGCAAAGTGCATTGAGCATGTACTTAACAAGCAGAGTCCTGAGATCTGTGCCCACAGGAGACCCACCTCCATGATTTCAAGACCATCAAGCTGGAGAAATGCAACAGTTTGTGAAAGAAGAACAGTCTCTCCACATGGAAAGTGTCCCATTTAATTTGTTATGCATAAATGAAAGTAGCTGTATGCATGAAGAAAAATACCAATTAAAATAGAAATGAAAACACACAATGAACAATATCCTAGGAAGGATCCCTTTTGCCCGAAAGCCCTGCTGTTAAGCATGCTCTCAATTTCCTCTTATTTCAACAACAAGTTATACATTTTACCCCAGAAAGGTATTAGCTGTATGACTGATCGCACATGATTCAAGCATGTACTGTTATAGCATGCTTTAGAAAATACACACATAATCATTAGGCCTCATGAAGCAGACATATCCTAGTAATCTTCACTAATGGTCAGAAGAGGTTAATGGACATTTAAAACTATGTTACATTTACTTAGATAAAGAAGATATTGACATAACATTAATAACTTTCTTTTCCTTGATGAATCATAATCCTAAAAGTATTTTAAGAACAGTTTTCAACAAGAAAGTTGGTTTCTTATCTCCTGGTGTTAAAGACCCACAATGACTTTCCTCACCTTTCCAAATTTACAGCAATTGGAGATTCTTACACTTTTAAAAAGGTGCTCCAGATTTAGCTATTGGTTTTTTTTTTTTTTAAAGAAACTTTCAAAAGTTGAAAAACTTTTAAAGAATAGTGTTTCCTTTAGTTAATGTCTTTCTCTTTGACTATTATTAAACAGTGACCTTTGGAAGACTTTCATTTTCTTTTGTGATCTTCCAATGAAGAAGTCATCCTTTGTTTATGGTATAAAAGCAACAATGTTCTCTGGAGAATAGTAGGTGAAGGGCCAAGATTTCCTTTAGATTAACAGTACAAATGAGTTATTAATATGGGAACTCTTAGTACCTCTTTATACCCTCAAGTAAAAAGCTTAGTATATAATAAAGTTAGGAATGCAAATAACTTCTTATATCTACATATTGCTTTAACACTGTTGTTATCATAAACAGATGCCTTTGGAAAGTTTTATTTACTGGGGAAACTGGGATTCCATTTATTGATTCTTAGTTCACTAATAAATGAATTTAGTAATGAATTCAGAAGGCGAATAAGGAAGAATTTTATTTGTCTTTAAGGGAAAACAAAAGCAGACGATCTGTGAATTTCTGCAGCTTTTGGAAGGAGGGAGATGGAAAAGTGGAAAAGGAACATTCCATGACATGTTCCAATAATGAATAATTAGAAAAATAAAAATATTATGATATAACAAATAAAAATGTATGATTATTTTAAAAATCATTGTCATCAGTAGCTAAAGTCAAAATATTTCTAAAAGTGTAATAGATTGGAGGGAAAATGAGACAAAAGGAAAAAGACTAGCAGCAAAAACAATTGTCCAATCATGAAAAACAATGCATAAACAAGAGTTGCTGAGTGCATGAAAATAAATAGCAGCTTAAATATAAATTAAAAATGCATAACAATAGAAATATTCTAAACTGTAAGAGGAAAATAAAGAGAAAGGAAACAAAAAAACACTCTACAGAATTAATTATTCAAAAGTGTAAAGAGGAGGGGAGGCTGGCTGGACTTATGTTCCCCCATAGTTATTGACTCTAACAAACATGTGTCAGACATTCCCTTGATTGACCTATCTCTCCTCTGGTTGCCTCTCTCCTTTTCACACTGGGTTTTTGCTAGTTATGTCTGTGCAAACTAAAGACTTGTCAGGTTCTCTCATACCCCTAAAATCTCTAGAGCATACACCTGGAGGATTAATGTTCTAGTCAGTGATTGTGAGAGGCAGTTTCACCAGTGCATTGAGCACATGGAAAACAAGCACATTAATGAAATCTGTGTTCTTGTTTTCAAGAACTATTTGCTGGAGAAATAAACCTTTTCATATCAAGCCACCCATGGATGGCAAATAGCTGGCTCCAGAGGTTGATCTACTTGCTGACCTTATTATCAGTTGAGATCTTCTCTCAGTTATTGAGGGCAGAAGCAGAACTCTTCTTCTCTGTCTTAGATGAGCCTCTTGTCACTTTCATGAATTACCTTCTAAGAGTGTGACCCTGCCACTCATTCTTGCCCTTGGGCTATGGCAGGCAAAATTGTGGGTCCTTGATCTGTGGTGCTCCTTGTTATTAGTCAGTTGAAGTAGCTTAGGTTTTAAAAATAGATTCTTTATCAAGATGGTACCTACCAGTTTCACTCAGTGATATTGACTCATACCAATACAATATGGTATCACCGAAGCCCACAACTGAATCTGATACTTTGTGAGCATTTTTATTGTGCTAAAGATAGGATTGCCTTTCAACATATCTTCTTCATTCCCTGCCAGTAGAAGGGAACAGTGCTTGGCTTATTTCTCATGAGTGTCATCTATCTTCTTCTCTTTCCAATAAAATTCATTTGTTTTTATTCTGACTCCCTCCTTCACTGGGTCCCATAGAGACAGCTTCTAGCCATTCATCTTGTCAGAAAGTCCTGTCAGAAAATGACTGTTGAATCTGAAAGGCTTCGCTGACTCTATAATTGATAAATAAGTAAGAAATTTATGTTCCCTTTCTCTAAGAGGCTTATGGATCAATATTTTACAAAGTATAGGGAACACTTTTATATTTTATATACATGTATTTATTGAGTAACAAATCTAGCCTTATTATAGTTTAAGACTGCATTTCCTGAATCTGTTAATTTTTATGGTGTTCTAGAATTGTTTTAAATTCAGTCATATCTATCAATGTAAGTGTATTTATTTTTGCATTTATTTATTCCTGATTCATTCATTAATCTGTTGATGCATGGATTAGAGTCAATGATTCATGTAGAGTAAGCATGCTCCACGGAGTTAACCCTTCATTATTATTATTAGTTTTTATATTTTAGATAAACATTAGGTACATGGCATTTATAGCTATACACTGAATAACAATGTTATTGATAACACTGTTTCACTTAATGATATAGCAATATATACCACGGAGACACTGTAATGTTATGATGGAGCTGAGGAGTTTTTATCCTCTAAGAATTCTATTGTGTTTTCCCTACATTTACATATACTTAAATATACATATACCATTTCATTGCAGTTTAATACATTATTCAGTATAATAACATGCCATTCTGACTTACAGGTTGGGACAATGAGGTATGCAGACAGGCTAGGTGTGTTTAAAGTTGTATGCCATTAGGTTCACCTAATGATATATTTCCGTGTGTTAAATCTCACATGACAATACCAGAAGCAATTATATTAAACTTAAAATTTGTATATAATAGGAAAATTATCTTCAAAGGCAGCAGCTGAAACACAACTATTTTGTGACTAAAATATAGTATGACTAAAAGTATTAATATAAATATGTTAAAAATAATTTGCTTATAATTAAAAATGAATGTTTTAAACAGAAAATTCTAAATAACTAAAGCAAACCTATCTGTAACATATATTGTTTGTAAATATTATAATTACTATACCAGAATGCTATTACTCTGAAATTAAATCCCAGTAGGATTGAATTTTTATTAAATGTATAACATTAACAAAACTATAAAACTCAAACCTCATGTGGCTTCTTAGTGCATGATAACAGAAAGAGCACACAAAAATATTCAGGGTTCCCTAGATGAGAAAACAAGTATAATGGACATATATGAAAAGGAAACTTAGGAGATCAGCTTGTACAATGCAGACTGAGCACATCTAACAATGGCAGTTATCATACCGAGAGGCTGAAGATCTGAGAGCTGGCTGCATCGTCTAAGAGACTGGATGCTTTGTAGTTTGTGTGGCTGAAGAACTGAAGAATTCCTGAAGAGGGAATGATTATCAGTGAGCAGCTGGTAGATACTAGGTGCTAACAGTGAAGGAATGTAACAGGGATGGCAACAGTGGATGTAGCAGCAGGATAATGTGTTCAGAAGCAAGGTAGATGTGCCATGAATTCAAGTAGGCAAAAGTAAAGATTCTCCAGACCAAATCACATTGACATCTAAGTTTGTCACATTACACACAATGAAGAGAAGAATCTCCAGTCCATCAAAAACCCTTCCCATAAAATTCTAATCAGGAACCTGTACCATTAAATAGACACCAGAAAATTTCTCTTTGTTTGTTTTTGTTTGGTTTTTAAAGGAATCGATTTCCTTCATTTTTAGGTTATACTTAAATTGTGTTTACTTAAGAAAGATGTGATTTTATCAGGTTACACATTGATAAAATCCAGTATAAAATTCTGGAAGAATAACCTGTAGACAATTAAAAGTGTTTGTTTTACATATTTTAGAACCTTGGTGAATGAAGTGCTTTTAATTAGAAATGCCCCCATAAGCTCACTTTTTTTTTTTTGAATACTTATTCCTGAGTTGTTGAAACTATTTGGAAAGGATTAGAAGGTGTGGTTTTTGGAGGACTTGTATCAATTGGGGTGGGTCGAGAGATTCAAATGCTTTTTAACCCTTTCCCATGATATCTCTTTCTGCCTCATGTTTCCTAGTCAGATATAAGCTGTCAGATACTTCTTCAATACCTTGCCTGCTGATGCAGACTCCCACCAAGATGGTTGTAGATTCTCCCACTGAAAATGTAAGCCCCTATTAAAAGTCATGCTCTATAATTTGCCATAGTCATGGTGTTTTGTGTCACAATAGTAAAGAAGTCACTAAGATGGAGAGTAAGCATCATTTTATCCTCCAGAAAATAACTCATTAAGAGGCTGCAGGGATACCCACATTCACACATTTGTGTATTTAAATATTTGCCATAATTACATTTTAATTAAAAATGTAAAATATATTAATATGTTTTAGGCAAAGGAAGTATATACTCACTAAGGCTGAACTTATTTTGTAGAGGAGTAAACAAAGAAATACAAAAAAAAAAAACAACAAAAAAACAAAAAAGGAAAGAGAGAGAGAGAGAGAGAGAGAGAGGCTTCCCTGAAGTCTCCCAAATACAGTTCAGCAGTAATAACAAACTGTTCTACTTCATTTAATCACGGAAAGCAGCATCAGTGCTATAACAGTGACAAATACTGAGGTAATTATATTGAGTGCCAGAAAAAAAGAAAATAATTTACTTTCAACTGTTCCAAATGTGAATTCTAAAGATAAAGATAAACATGAAGGCATAACTGATTCTAATGTTTCACACTGACTATGAGCACAAATCAGTTTCTCTCAGCATTTGTGTTTTACTCATACATGTGAGATTGGGATCATTTTACTGCACTGGATTTTTCTATCACTGGTGAAATCGATCTAGCCAGTCCTCACTAGTGACTTAGCAATCTTATCCCCACCACTGTTTTCATATGTCTTAGTTTAATTATGTCTGTGTTACTGTTTTCAGAAGCACATCACTCTATAAAATTTAAACATGTATAAAGTTATATCTAATTTAATTAATATATTATGCATAAAGAAGTATATATATGTGTAGTGTATATATAGTAGTGTATATGATACACTACTTATTTGGATTATATACTATACCTATATACATATATGATTGCCATTGTCTACAATGATAATTTGATTTAATCTATGATAAAAAGAAAATTTTTATTGACTACAATAAATACCACACAAAAAATTTAAGTGTCAGAGGACATATATGAAAGGTTTAAATAATAAATAAATAAATAAATAAATAAATAGATAGATAGATAGATAGATAAATCACAATTTAAATTCAAGTAATTTAACCTTCTATTTGAATTTAGAATTTCTGCTTATTTTTCAAGAGATTATTATCCTCATTAATGAAATGCAATAATATCACCAAGTATTCAGTATATAAACCCACCTGAAATGCCCATGACTTGTAAGAGTCATTCAGAAAATAATTAGTTCTTACAGTTTTCACAACATACTATTTCTTTGTTGTTGTTGTTGTTGTTTGAGGGGGGGTTGTTTTTGTTTTTGCTTTTGTCTTTTGAGACAGGGTTTCTCTGTATAGCCTTGGCTGTCCTATAACTCACTTTGTAGACCAGGCTGGTCTCAAACTCAGAAATCTGCCTCCCTCTGCCTCCCAAGTGCTGGGATTAAAGGCGTGTGCCACCATGCCTGGCTACGACATAATATTTCAGAAATTAAATCATGATAGCATTGTTACAGTTCAAAGTTGTTGCCTTCTTTTTAATTCTATATTTGCAGAAATAACTAAAATTCTTGTTTGAGAAGTAAAAGTAATAGTTATTTTTATACCATTTGGATAATTTTCACAAATGCCAAAAAAAAAAAGCTGCATATATACACATAACACAAAACTATTATGGCTCCTCCAAAGACATCATCAGAATTTAGTAACATTTTGCTGTCATGGTGATTCTTGGGGATGATTCCTAATTATTATGTAGATATTTGTTACAGTTTGATAATATATGGAATGACAAATAAAGCATTATGACAGTCCAGATCTCAAAACTTCATCACTGCCAATTATACCTAAGCCTAATTATCTGCCAGTAGAAAATTACATCAAGATGTACTGCTGCTAGCAAAGGTAGCCTACATCAATTACTCACATCCTCCTGGTCCAATTCAAATTGGAATTATCACATTGTGTTTTAAACTGTTGGGAGATTATAACCCTTCATCAATATAAGTGAGAAATAAAGTATAAATAACCAAAAAATAATATCTGTGTATCTACTTTGTTATGCTGCTAATGATTCTGAAGGATAATTTTCTGAGGAACATCTAGAAGGAATAAACTGTTAAGTTCACAATCAGGGCATAAGCCTGAAATAAGGAACTGCCGGCCAGATGTTGCCGGGGAAGGTAAGCTTTTCCATTCTCTAGTCACAGCCAACACAATGGAGAGTGTCTGAAAGGCAATAGAGTAGGCAAAAACATCATGAAACAGGGGATGGAGTCTCCAGAATTCTAGAGAAAGTTACAGACCATTCAGGTTCCATAGTTGCTTTGTTTAGATGGCATCTTTCTCAAAGAAGGTATACAAAGTTTAAAAGACTAACAAGATCACATGTTATTAACATTTCAACATGTAGAAAGTATGAAAGTATGAAAGGATCATTCAAACGACATCTAATAGCAATTTTCTTTGGTTTTGAGATGCTTCCAGGAGGTCTTGGAAAAGGCATGCCTGTCGGAAAAACATTTTTCTATCTTGGTTGAACAAGTAGGGAAATCATCAATCTCTAAAGCTATGGTTTCCAATCCTGGGGCTACCATCATTCCTGATAAGTGAGACATTTTAAAGCTATGTGCGTGTGTGTGTGTGTGTGTGTGTGTGTGTGTGTGTGTGTGTGTGTGAGTGTGTGTGCATGTACGTGCATGTATGTAATAATATAATAAACTATTTGAAGACATAAAGAACTTTAACATATGGAGCCAGGCATTGGAACACTCAAATGATTATGTATGTGTGAATGTCTATATGAGAAGTTGTAGGGCTGGGCCAAGTTTCTGGGGACTACAACAAGCCTATACTGGTAGTAGTAGTACTTGCTTATATTCTCCTAGAGCATGTTATTGTGGTAGTATTAATTTCTTAAATTTTGTCCTTATCCATATCTTCCTAAACGAGGTTGCCTCCCATCAATCACAGTAGATAGGGTAGGTAAATCACCCCATGTTCTTTTGTGAATAGAAGAACAGGGTCTGATAAGGTCTATATCGTGAATTTAAAATTCTTTGCTTTTATTCATTAACTCTTCCTACAGACTCCATCTGAGGACACAGTTTTCTTGTCTTTACCTAAGTAAATTCCATATTCTTGTATTCATTTCTCTTCTTTTCTTGCAAAATTGTTTTAGGCATATGCATTGGACATAATGGTCAGATTTAGGAGAGTCTTTGGTTCTAAATAATTTGAAGGGACAAGCACTGAATTTCTAAGGATAATACTTTCTTTTGAAGTATGAGGATTATCCTTATCATACTTTACAATAATTTAGAGAATTGTTAAATTTCCCGGAAGGTTTAATTTCTTTTCTGAGCAGAACTTGGACGATCAATCCCAAAACACCCAGAGGACATTGGACTCCCAGGTGCTCTAACATGCCCAGGATCATAGGTAAGGAGGCCACAACATGAACCCCAACACCAGGAGTAACTGGGACCCAGGGACCCAGGAACCTCAGCACAACCAGTGGCATAGGCTCCTTCTGGACTGAACAGTTGCCCTGCACCAGTTACTGCACCATGTCCCACAACACCAAGAGGAAGCTCGACTCCAAGGTGCTCCATGTCCAGCATCATAGAATCGTAGAATTACAGGATCACAGGATCTCAGGAGATTGGTCACACCAGGATTTATGTATCTCAGAGGCAGATTGACTCCCAACAGCTCTTACATCCAGGATCTCAGGATCTCAGGATCTCAGGAACACAGAAACCACTGGCCTCTGAGGAGTTCTGCAATATCCCAAGATAACTCCAGTCAGAGACAATGAATGCAGGTAGTACTAGAGATAACAAGATGGTGAGAAGCAAGCACAAGAACATAAGCAACAGAAACAATGATTAATTGGCATCATCAGACCCAAGTTTTTCCACCATAGCAAGTTCTGGAAACCCAATCACATCGGAAAAGCAAGAATAAGATACCTTCTTCTCAACACATCATGTTATCTTCTCCAAAACTGACCTTATATTTGGTTACAAAACATAAAAAAATTTCATAAAAAAAGAAAAGAAAAACTTTACTAAACTTCAAAGAACACATTGCACCTCACAAAATAATAGTGGGAGACTTCAGTACCACACTCTTATCAATGGACAGATAATGGAAACACAAACTAAACAGAGACAAGGTGAAATGAACAGAAGTTATGAATCAAGTGGATTTAACCAGATATCTATAGAACATTTCATCTAAAACAAAAGAACATACCTTCTTCTCAACACCTCATGTTATCTTCTCCAAAACTGACCTTATAATTGGTTACAAAACAGGCTTTAAAAGATACAAGAAGACTGAAATAATCCCATGCATACTATCACATCACCACAGATTAAGGGTTGACTTCAATAACAACGAAACAATGGAAAGCCCTCATACACATGGATACTGAATATCTTGACTGATAACTTGGTCAAGGAAGAAATAAACAAAGAAATTAAAGACTTTTTAGAATTTAATGAAAATGAAGGTATATCATACCAAAATTTATGGGAAACAATGAAAGCAGTGCTTAGAGGAAATCTCATAGCTCTAAACATCTACAAAAAAGAAACTGGATAAAGCATACACCAGCAGCTTGGCAGCATACCCGAAAGCTCTAGAACAAAAAGAAGCAAATACACCCAAGAGGAGTAGACAGCAGAAAATAATCAAACTCAAGGCTGAAAGAAACCAAGTAGAAACAAAAAGAGCTATACAAAGAATAAACACAATCAAGAGCTGGTTCTTTGAGTAAATCCCCAAGATAGAAAAACCCTTAGCCATACTAACCAGAGATCACAGAGACAGCATTCAAATCAATAAAATCAGAAATGAAAAGGGAGACATAACAAGAGAAACAGAGGAAAAAAAAAAATATATATATATATATATATATATATATATATATATATATATATGATTTGACTACAAAAGCCTATACTCAACAAAACATGAAAATCTGGATGAAATGAACAATTTTCTAGACAGATACCTGGTACCAAACTTAAATCAGAATGAGATAAACCATCTAAACAGTCCCATAACCCATAAAGAAACAGCATTCATTAAACATCTCCCAAACAATAAAAGCCCAGGACCAGATGGTTTTAAGGCAGAATTCTTTGAGACTTTCAAAGAAGACCTAATACCAATACTCTTCAAATTATTCCACAAAATAGAAACAGAAGAAGCACTACGCAAGTCATTCTATGAAGCCACAATTATGCTTATACATAAACCACTCAAAGACCCAACAAAGAAAGAGAACTTCAGACCAATTTCCCTTATGAATACCAATGAAAAAATACTCAATACAATTCTCACAAATCAGCCAGGTGTGGTGGCGCACGCCTTTAATCCCAGCACTCGGGAGGCAGAGGCAGGAGGATTTCTGAGTTCGAGGCTAGCCTGGTCTACCAAGTGAGTTCCAGGAGAGCCAGGGCTAAACAGAGAAACCCTGTCTCGAAAAAACAAAACAAAACAAAACAAAACAATAACAAAAAAACCCCTCACAAATCCAAGAACACATCAAAATAACTATCCATCATGTTCAAGTTGACTTTATCCCAGGAATAAAGGAATGGTCTAATATACAGAAATCTATCAACGTAATACACTATATAAACAAACTCAAAGAAAAAAAAAACACATAATCATCTCATTAGATGCTAAGAAAACATTTGACAAAATTCAACCCACCCCATGGAAAAATACTTGGAAAGATCAGGAATTTAAGGCCCATACCTAAACATAGTAAAACTAATATACAGCAAGCCAGTAGCCAACATCAAACTAAGTAGAGAGAAACTTGAAGCAATCCCACTAAAATCAGGGACTAGACAAGGCTGCCCACTCTCTCCATACCTATTCAATATAGACTCGAAATCCTAGTCAGAGCAAGAAGGTCAAAGGGATACAAATTGGAAAAGAAAAGTCAAAATATAAGTATTTACATGTGATATAATGATATACTTAAGTGATCCCAAAAATTCAAGTAGAGAACTCCTCAACCTGATAAACAATTTCAGCAAAGTGGCTGTATATGTAAAATCAACTCAAACAAATCAGTGGCCTTCCCCTACTCAAGGATAAGCAGACCGAGAAAGAAATTAGGGGAATGACATGCTTCATAAAAGTCACAAATAATACAAAGTACCTTGGGGTGAATCTAACCAAGTGAAAGATCTGTATTACACAAACATCAAGTCTCTGAAGAAATAAATGAAAGAACATCTCAGAAGATGGAATGATCTCCCATGCTCATGGTTTGGAAGGATTAATATAGTCAAAATGGCCATCTTGCTGAAAGCAATCAAGATTCAATTCAATCCCCACCAAAATTCCAACTCAATTCTTCATAGTTAGAAAGAGCAACTTGCAAATTCATTTCAAATAACCAAAAACCCAGGATAGCAAAAACTATTTTCAACAATAAAAGAACTCCTTGGGGACCTCAAGCTACACTACATAGCAATAGTGATAAGAAACAAAACAAAACAAAGCAAAACAAAACTGCATAGTGTTGGTACAGCGACAGACAGGTAGAGCAACAGAATAGAATTTAAGACCCTGAAATGAACCCACACACTTACTATCACTTGATCTTTGACAAAGGACCTGAAATAATCCAGTGGGAAAAAGACAGTATTTTTAAGGAATGGTGCTGGTTCAACTCAGAATCAGCATGTGGAACAATGCAAATCCTTATCTCTGTGTACAAAGCTCAAGTCCAAGTCGATCATGCATCTCCCATAAAATTATATGCATTGAAACTAGTTGAAGAGAAAGTGGGGAAGAGCCTGGAATACATGGGCACATGGAAAATGTTCCTGAACAGAAAACCAATGGCTTATACTATAAGATCAAAAATTGACCTCATAAAATTGCAAAGCACTGTAAGGCAAAGGGCACTGTCAATAGGATAAAACAGCATGCAACTTATTGGGAAAAGATCTTTACCAATCCTACATCTGATAGAGAGCTAATATCCAAAGAACTCAAAGAGCAAAGAACTCAAAAAGTTAGACTTCAGAGAACCAAATAATCCTACTAAAAATCATGCACAGGGCTAAACATAGAATTCTCAACTGAGGAAACTCAAATAGTTGAGAAGCAGCTAAAGAAATATTCAATATCCTTAGTCATCAGGGAGATGCAAAATAAAACAACACTGAGATTCTACCTCACACCAGTCAGAATGGCTAAGATGAAAACAAACAAACAAACAAACAAACAAACAAACACCCTCAGGAGACAGCAGATGCTGGTGAGGACATTGATGAAGAACAATCCTCCATTGTTGGGTGGGATTGCAAGCTGGTACAACCACTCTGGGTTCCTGGGTTACTTTCTTACTCCACAGCACTTAAGCTGAAGAAGTTTGTCCCCTCTTCCTGTAATGTGTCTCTTCTCATTTTGTTGTAACTTCTTTTTTCATTTTTTGAACACAAGAGTGAAGCCCTAATTCTTTATCCACTTTCTAAGGCTGCCTTTTCTCTTCTGGGAAGAATATTGCTGATAATAACTTGTAATGCAAGTTTTCTTCACTAGTTTATCAAAGTGCATCTTCTGTACAGAACCTAAGTTTTATTCAAAACTGATAAAAGGGAGATGTTCTATTAAATGAAATAGCAATCAGGATTTTTTCAAATCAACATTGTAGATTGTCCCAAGTATACAATATGTGTTTCCACCAAATGACTAGTGTTTATAATTCTGATATTGTTTTTCTTATTTTCTTTGAATTTTTATTATATCTTTGGGGAAAGTGATATTATTGTTATCAGTGATTTCATATCATAGTTTAACAGACCTTAATGTTTCACATAGTGTCAATGAGCTAAATTTTAATGCATTAAAAATTATTATACTTTCCCACTTAATTTACTGGTTAATTTTGTGTCAAATTTACTGGTTTTTGGTTCAAATATTATTTTACTTGGTCAGAACAATTGAAGAGTTTCTCTGTGTTCATGTTTGTGCATATAAATTTATAAATAATCAAATCCATGAACACATTTCAACAGGGATGTGCTGGTTTGAGTTCAGTGCAGGTCCTGCTACTCTTGGTTGCCTTATTCTGAGAAAGTCCACATTCTATGTGCCTAGAAGACAGATGGAGGTTTTAACTCCATCTGGAGAGGTCTCCAGATTGACCGATCCCTGCAATAAATCACTCCCCTTGCCTTCTTGAGACACAATGACTTTTGTGTTCCCCTATGCCTTTTCTCTGTTTTTTTTTTTTTTTTCCCTTTCCTGGTGAGTTTATGAGTTTATTGTTTAAATATACAGCAATTATTTACTTCTTGAATCACTCAGTCTAAATTCATGGACCAATGAACATCACAGTAGTCTACATAACAGACAACTAATCTATGTAAAATATTCAGAAAGCTTTCTCTCTGATGACAGTACATTGCTCAGAAATTTAGCAAAGCAGTTATCATTTGCTATAAAAATGCATTCAAAGGAGAATCTGATATTTCTACATGATCTCATATATCTAATGTATAAAGAAAGAAATTTCTCTAAGTTCAGAATAGTAATTTTATATAAATGTGTCCTTTGGGAAAATGTGCTAACTTTATGGCCTTGGTAAAATCTCATGTTTAATCAATTCCTTTATTTATAGAAATGGCAGACAGATAGCATTTGTTATTTCCAAACACAATGTGGGATTGTGCATAATAAAAAAAAATATTGTATGGCTCAGAAGATCAAAAAGACTGTATTCTGTTTCTTCCTGTTTATATGTGTGCGTTGATGTACATGTGTGTATAAATATCCCTCAGAGTGTGAGTGTACATGTGTGTGTGTGTGTGTGTCTGTTTGTGTGTGTTATATTAGACTTATAATATTAAACTTATTGTATAAGCATAAGCATTGTTTTTGTTATGGTTATTGTTTATTGTTTTGTTTGTGGTTTTGAGATGATCAGAAGGGTGGTTTGAAATAGTGGATCAAGTATTTGACCAGAGATTATAGTAATTGGAATAGCTGAAATTGGGTTATGGTGATTTGAATAAAAATGGCTTCATAGACTCATTTGTTTGTATACCTAGTTCCCAGTTTGTGGGCCTGTTTGGAAAGGTATTAGGAGGTGTGGCCTTTCTGAAGAAAGCATGTCACCAGAGTTGGATTTTGAGATTTCAAAGGACTAGTGTCATTATCGGTGCACTCTCTGCCTCCTGCTTTTAATTTGATAATAAATGGTCACTGCTGTGGGAAATATTAAAAATGTACCTGCCAACTCCCCTGCCCTCCTACTTCTCTCATCCTGCCAACTCCCTGGCTTCTGGCTCGCTTGACCCTGGACCATGGTCCCACATTTCAGTAACCAAATTGAACAACTAACCTAGTTATTTGCTATTACAATTCCCAGTAACCTGGTAAAATCAAAACTACTAAGGCTTATAGTTAACCAATCAGATTTATGTATCAATAAAATCACAATTTACAAGATGTCATTACAATAATTTTAGAACCAACTGATAATGATAAAAGTTTTATCCCAATTATTCTAACCTTATGATATCATAACTAACTGTGGCTGGTTCAAGCCACTCTGGTTCAGGTCAGCCTCCATTTTCCTTCCCCTCCCCTCTGCTATGCTCTCTGTCCCTGCAACTCTTTTTTTTTTTTTTTTTTTTTTTTTTAACTTTTATTAGATATTTTCTTCATTTACATTTCAAGTGTTATCCAGAAAGTTCCCTATACCCTCCCCCCTCCCAGACCTGCTCCCCCACCCATCCGCTCCCAACCCCTGGCCCCGGCGTTCCCCTGTATTGGGGCATATAAAGTCTGCATAACCAAGGGGCCTCTCTTCCCACTGATGGCCAACTCTTAGCTCTGCCTACCTTTTCCCTATCCAATCACAGGCCTCCCGCTGCCTCAATGAAGTTGAACAGGGAAAAGCCTGCAACAGATCACCTGTTCTTGCTGCCATGTCTTCACTGTGTGTGAAAAGACAGAGGACAAAACCAGGTTGATATAATCATTGTTCCGTTTTAGTTTTTGAAGCAGGGTCTCTCACTGAAGCTGGAGTTCACTGGTTGAACAAAACTGTCTGACTAGTGAGCTCCAAGGATCTTTCTCTGTCTTTGTAATTTCAGCTCTGGGATTACAAACTTGTGTCATCAGGCTACATCTAGTATATATATATATATATATATATATATATATATATATATATATATATATATATATGTGTGTATTTTTTTTTCACATGGTACAGGGATCTGAACTCAAGTTAATACATTTGCATGAACACTCCTCCTAGCTTATATCATTTAAGTTTAAACAAGAAACACTTTAGACACGATTTTTTTTAAGCCGAGCGTGGTGGTGCATGCCTTTAATCCCAGCACTCAGGAGGCAGAGGCAGGTGGATTTCTGACTTCGAGGCCAGTCTGGTCTACAAAGTGAGTTCAAGGACAGCCAGAGCTATACAGAGAAACCCTGTCTTGAAAAACAAAACAAAACAAAATAAAACAAAACAAACAAAAAAAGATTATTTTTTAAAAAAATATGTATGAGTGAACCAAGTTTTCTTCTGATTACTAGATGTAGTCATTTCTGTATTCTGTATTCAGATTTTTAGGTACTGCAGTCAAAACTCCTACTATGTAATAGGTAAAATGTGTATGTGAAGAATAACTATTTTCTTATGTTTTTGTTTTAAATTCATAAAGAAGTTTCTAAAAAATTAGAAATGAGATAATTAGAGATATGAACTTTGCCCTCTCATATATGTGTTATATTTTATAAGGGTTAATAATTTTATATTAAAATATTTCCTAAGTTTATTTTAATCTGAAGGTCAAAAATAGTAAATTACATAAAATTAGTATAATTAACTACATTCTTTAGAAACAACAAAGGTTAAGCAGAAAGTATCACTAATCATCACTCAAAATCTTACAGTTGCTGTGAACCTTGGGGACACCTTGATTTTATTTTTCTCTTTCTGTTTTGCCTCTGTTTTCATGTTCCTCTTCTTTTGTCATTCCCTTTATTTCTCCCCTGCCTCATCCTTTTTCTTTTTCCCATTTCATTTTTCTACCTGTTGTTTTCTATTCATTTTCTTCTTTTTCTTCTCTTTCTGTGTTTTACCTTTCTTATTTTCTATTTCCATTTATTTTATTTTTTTATTTTTTTATTTATTTATTTTTTTTTTGTTGTTGTTGTTGTCTTTGAGACAGGGTTTCTCTGTATAGCCCTGGCTGTCCTGCAACTCACTTTGTAGACCAGGCTGGCCCCCAACTCAGAAATCTGCCAGCCTCTGCCTCCCGAGTGCTGGGATTAAAGGCATGTGCCACCACGCCCGGCTCCTATTTTCATTTTTTTAAGAGATGCAATGAGTCGTCCAATGTGCTACTTGTTCTGAAGCCAGTGAATGTGAGGACAATCTTTACCTTACTTTACCACCAGCTCATCCTCAGTCTCTTACCAGCCAATGCTGCTGCAGTTAAGAGCTGCGGAGTGTCACTCCACTTTCTCACAGTTGGCTTCTCTGAATATATCATTATGCAAATGCTTTAAAAAGTTTCTGATTATGGACCAGAGAAATGCTCTCATCTCTAAGGAAGATCTAATATCTTCCTTTTCTGTGGAGATGTAGTTACATATTGTATAGCAGCCCTTATATCCTGTTTCACCAATCGGCAAGTTTGGTGAGAGGTTTCAACATTTTCTCCCTTTATAACTGTTTCTACAAGATTTTATCTCAGCATCAATAGGCTCCATCACTGAGGATTGTCTGTAATACACTTGGCTTTAATGGCCCTTCTGTTTTCATTGCTAAATTGCTGACTGGCAACTTTATGGTTGTCATGCTCAATAAGCATTCTTCTGCATCCTAAAATATTATATATTCTACATAGTTATGAATCACCTTCTAAACATCCCATCTATGTTTAACAAATATATAAAAGCAACAATATCCCTTCCTTTTCTTCCTCTTCCTCTTCCTCTTCCTCTTCCTCTTCCTCTTCCTCCTCCTTCTCCTTCTTCTTCTTTTTCTTCTTCTATAATATCATCAACATCCTATTAGAATTAGAATTGTATGATAGTTCTTTCATAGTACATTCTCAGTGTAAATTGTGGACCAGCCTACCAAATCAAGTTGCCATACAGAAAAATGTTTCCTTTGACATAAATTATTTTAGTTTCCTAAGGAATTATTCAAGTCTCACCATTTAAAGCTCCATTTATTTACAACCTGGACGTTGTTTGCAGTTAGTCGTGTCAAAAGGAAGCACATCTTCTTGATTTAAAATTCTAATTTCCAGTTACATCTTCTATTTGCTTCAGTGAATGCCACATCAAACTCTGGAATCAGGAAAGTAAAATGTTACCAACATAGAAGATTTGTTGTTACCATACTTAAGTTGAACTCGCATATTTTTTTTGTATCAGATAAGAAGTCAACCTATAAAATATAAGAATTCACAAAATTAACTAGGATCAAAACATTTTTCACAAAGTATATATTTTAAAATAAACTTGACCCATAAAAGTGTTTTATACTGAAGTGGAGAAGGAGAAAGGGCATAAGTATGCAGGATTGAACTTTAAACACAGACCATTTTGAATATCATGTATATAAAAAAGAGGATTGAACATCTAAATAGAAAATTGCACGTTCCAATGAAAATTAATTGGAAGACAAATGAAAAAGACTCAATTTCTATGTGAAAAACTTAGATAGTGGAGACTAGTGGATAGGCTCTAGGTAGAAGGGAAAACATTAGAAATGTTTAGCCACTAACTACCAATCCAAGAAACAAGAGGTGTGAAGAGGCATGGTGTTTCCTCAGTAAAGAAGAAACACAAGGTTGGTGAGGACACTGAGTAAAGCACTGTACTCTTTCTTCAAGAGCCTCACTTTGGAGTTGGACAAAGATTATAAGAGCCAAAAATTCAAAAGCTATACACACCCCAAAAACTGTCACCAGCATGACTACCAAAAATTGAGATGAAACAGGTTAATGTTAATGGTCATGCCAAAGTGTAAGAAGTAAAGCCCAAGAAGACACAAAGAAATAAAGAGTGGCGAGAGCAGGAACAATATTCTTCCCAGAGAAGAGCACACAAATTGGTTATTCAATATTAAACGGTCAGCCTTGGAAACATACATATAGACCACCTTATATAGATTGATAAAGTTATACCAAAGAAGGCAGGATTTGAAAGAGATCAATATGGGGAATAGGGTAGTATTTGTGAATAGGAAAGGGAGGGAGAAATACAGTAATGCTATAATTGAAAAAATAATTTCAAAACTAAAAAAAAGTAAAAAAAAAAAAAAACAAGGAAGCTAAATAGCTGGCAAATGTACATTTGAAGAACAATTTTGAGTGTCATTAGGAAATTGAAAATTGAATAAAAATGTCATGATATTAAAAAAGTAAAAGCAGAGGGTGGTGTAAGAGATAGTCTCACAATTTTAACAAATACATAGATTTGTTTACAGAAGAAAACACACACACACACACACACACACACACACACACACACACACACACACACACCAATCTTAGAATGAATTTCTAACCTGGCACAGAAGTGCACATTCACAATCTCAGACCTTGGCAGGCTAAACAGGATGATTATGAAGTCATGTTATCCTTAGCTATATGCATAGAGTTTGAAATTAGCTTTGGTTAAGTGAGATCCTATCTCAGAAAACAAACAAACAACCAAACAAACAACCAAACAAACAACCAAACTCATTTATATTATAAATTCCTTAAGCTTTTTAAGACATCAAAATATAGACCACAATCTAAAACATCACTATTTCATACTTTTTATGTTAACTTACATCTGAAAATACTCTATTTAGAGATAATTAATGTAGAATCATTTCTCTTCACAGGAAAACCTTACATTGGAATGATATTTGTTATTTTTACTACTTAAAATTTAGAAATCTTACAAGGGTATGGTACATTTAATAAAATTTTTACATAATTAAGTATCTTAGAAAAGTTTTAAGTGTGTATTTCAAATTTAATTTTCTTTCCTAGTTTTCTGCACACACGCATATATGTATATATTCACACAAACACACCCATATACAGTTTCATAAATTAGTCAGCCATACTTTTGCACTTCTAATTCTTTCCTGACCTATATCATTTTTTGTTTTATTCCTTTGGGAGTTTCAAGGATTTCTTGTGATTCTGTCATGCAGCTTATTAATTTGCTTTTTGGAATTATTTGATCTGTGTGATTGCTTAGGTAACAGAAAATCAATACAATTTTGTGGGTCGCATTTCCAACCAATTTCTCATTTATTATTACTATATTTGATAAGAGCAAATTCTCTATTTAGCCATGATCAAAGTTTCTGGTTGCCCCTCCCCCCAAATAATTCTGGCCTTGCTGTGACTTTACTTGGTGCCATTTGCTTGTGATTTTTCCTTGTTCTCTCTCCAATTCTGTTCTTACTTGTCCCTGTGTCTCCTCACATATTAGAAGGATCTATTGCTATACCAGATGACTGAGCTGGCTTTTAATAGTCAAGTCCTTTGCCCCAGCTGAATGGTTAAGCATTTTCCTGCTTATGGCATTTTATTTGCATGTTAGTTGTTACATTTTTCTGAGGCATCGTTGGTGTTTGGAAGAGAGAAATAGGAACTAGTTCTTGAAAAATATGAATTTATGTTAGAAATAGTACTTGTGTGGGTGAAGCAGCACAAAGACAGAGCAGTAGACATCCCTTCTCTAACTGCCCACCTGACATATGCCAGTCTCATATTTTCCAGCTGTATCCTGCAGGATTTCTGAGACTCATCATATCTATAAAATATATATGTACTACTCTGCTCTTAAATAGCTTTGATTTCTATCTTATAACTAGTTCAAGTTCTAAAAGGGGACTAAAAAAATCTCAGTGGTAAGGAAAGTTTTCATACATACTTATAACACTGAAAAGGAGTTATTTACTTATGACCATATAATATGGATTTCACTACACACGAGTAAGGAAACAAGCAGATGCACAAATGTGCAAAATGATCTTCATGCACAACTTTGATGAGGAATGAAAACGCAAACTCCCTTTGGGTCTCTGCTCTGGTGAATTCTATGATACTAGACCTTTAACTAAATTTTTAGGGGTCATTGCTTCATTCCACTGAAATGTTTGATTATGTGATTTTTGGGAATATTATGATTTGATAGAAAGCCTTCTACTGTTCATGGAGATGGAATGAGATAAACCCTTGTCCCATGAGATATAGCTTGAAATCACAAAGCAAATAAAATATAAGAAACATTGGTTCTGAAAAGACTGTACATCAGGCAAAGACAACCAACATATGTTACCAGAAAATCAGATTCACTCCATAAATCCACAGCTTGTTTCCTGAAATGGATGGGGTTATCATGCTGTGTCTTGCAGCCCCTCATATGAGGAGGCAGGACTGAGAATTTGAGTTTGGCAAACACAAAGAGTTGGGGCTACAGAGAATGGAATCACAAGGCATAAGAATGAACTAAGAGCAGAATTTTATAGGCACAGTGTTGCTAGGATCTATGAGATGCCCCATAAAAGATGGTCTGCTGAGTGAGAAAATATGTTACAACTACCTAAGCCTGAGGAGAAAACCACTCAAGAAAAGTGTGTGTAAAGTTATCACAACTTAGACACACTCATGAATCTGTTCTAGTCTTCCCAACCTCACTGAATGCATTTCATGACCAGGCACGGAGTCATGTTTTTAAAAGCCTGTAATCCAATAATGGTGATAACTAAATTTACTAAAGTTTACTAACTGTATGCTCTTATACTTCTGAATGGTACATAGTAGTAGTAATCTTGGAGAAAATAAAACTCTAACAAGCTTAACAGTTTCCCCAAATTATATATATATATATATATATATATATATATATATATATATATATATATATATATATATATATATATATATATATATATATATATATATATATAATTTATATATATATAAAAGCAGCTACAATTAAGATTCAAAAATGTAACAATTATATAGAAACTCAGAATTGATATGCATCAGATAAGTAATAAAATATGATATTAAAGCAAACTAAATTTCACAAATCGACTAAAATGAGTTTTACTACTCTATCTAAAAGTAAGAAGGATGCTAAGATGACTTAAATCACAGGAGACAGAATCCCACTCTATGATAAAATCTGTAGTGTGTATGATTCATTGACATATTTAATATCACAGAACCAAAGATGAATCTGTTTGAAAACAGCAACAGAGATTGCCTATAAAAAACAGAAAGATAAAAGTCTTAAAACAAAATATCATAGAGCTGAGGCACACTTTTACTTGCCTTATAAAGTGAATTTAAATTCCCTTAAGAAGTGAGGGAGAGTTCAGAAAAATATTTGAAAAGAATATCTCTCATAAAAATCCCATATAGGCTAGTAAATAAAAATAATTGATTAAAAGCATATATGCTTAGATTTGAAAGCACAATAAGCCCATCACAACAAATATAGAGAAAATTATAGCAAATCTGTTATTATATTATTGCTTAAAAGCAGAGATAAGAAGTAATAATAAAAAATAGCCAAACAGAAAATACATTTTTTCTCACAATAACAATAACATAATGAGGCAATCCCATTGGAAAATAAAAAATGTCAACAATTTGTTCTATATACAAAGATTTTACCATAGAATTATTGCCTTAGCAAAAGTATCTTGGAAAACTGAAAACCATAATCTTTTATAATATTTTTATTTCTTTTAAACATTCTAATTACATCATTTCACCCATATTTTTCTCCCTCCTTCTGACCTTGACTTCTGTCCTCCACGTCACACACAGGTGATTGATTAAGAGTGCTCTTTGCTCTTCCACAGAGCCATGATTTGATTCTAAGCACCAACACTTGACTTTTTGTCCAGAAGTATAGCTTACATGAATTGGTTTCACTCTTCTGGCCTCCATGGGTAAGTGCACATACTTGATGAAATAAACTTCCACCATAAAATAAACAAGTAAAATAGAATGTAATATACATGAGACTTCACCCAGCTGCCCTGAGCCAGCTTCAGGCTCTCCCAGAGCTCTACTATCTGGCCACTGCTCTGCTGGCTTCCATCAGGTCTGCTGAAAAAGAATCACTCAGCCTTCTGAATGAAGAAAAACAAGGTGGTCAAACAAGGAACCTCTGGAACTGCTACCCTAAGAAGAACCAGTCCAAAGGAGGCCTGTTGCATTCAAAACTGAGATTAGTCCTGCCTTCCCTATAACGTTTAAACTAGTAATATCCAAAAACAACAACATTGCTAAAGACCCATGTAAAAGCACAAACAGCAAGAGCCAAGGCCACATGGCACTTTCAGAGCAAAGCTATCCCTCTACAGCTAGCGCTGGATATCTTAACAAACCTGAAAGGCACAAGAAAATGACTTCAAATTTAACCTTATAAAGATAACAGAGACCTTTAAAAAGAAAACAAATAAATCCTTCAAAGAAGTAAAGGAATATACAATCAGGTACAGGTTTGTTTGTTTGTTTGTTTGTTTGTTTTGTTTTTTTCGAGACAGGGTTTCTCTGTGTAGCCCTAGCTGTCCTGGAACTCACTTTATAGGCCAGGTTGGCCTCAAACTCAGAAATCCACCTGCCTCTGTTTCCCAAGTGCTAGGATTAAAGGCGTGTGCCACCACCACCTGACTCAGGTACAGGTTTTTAAAGAGAAAACTAATAAATCCTTTAATCCTACAAGTAAACAGGTGAGACAAATGAATAACATTGTTCAAGATCTGAAAATAGAAGAGGAAGCAATAAAACACAATCTGAAGGAATCTTGGAGATGGAAAACCTAGAAAATAGGACAGGAACTACAGAGTTAAGCATCACAAACAGAATATAGGAGATGGAAGAGAGAATCTCAGGCATAGAAGATACAATAGAAGTTAATACCTCAAATAAATGTTAAATCTAAAAATTTACTGACACAAAACATCCAGAATGTCTGGGATACTATGAAAAACACTAATCTATGAATAATAGGAATAGAAGAAGATGAAGAATCCCAGCTCCAAGGACCAGAAAATATTTTCTACAAAATCATAAAAGAAATTTTCCCCAACCTAAAGAAAGACATGCCTATACACAGATAAGAAACTGGTGGACCATCAATTAGATTATACTTAGGAAAGAAAATCCTCCCACCTCAGAATAATCAAAACACAAAATCTATAGAACCAATAAACTATTAAAAATTGCAAGGGGAAAATAGCCAAGTATCAGAGAAAGAATATAAAAATTGTACCCAACTTCTCAACAAAGACGCTAAAAGCTAGGAGGGCCTGGATAGATGTCTTACAGACCCTAAGAAAAAAGAGAAACCAACCTAGATTACTATGCCCAGTAAAACTTTCAATCACCATAGATGTAGATAACAAGATATTCCCAGATGAAACCAAATTTAAACAATATCTATCCCCAAGTCCAATCCTATAGAAAATACTTGAAAAAAAACTTCAAACTAAGTAGGATAACAAAATTAACTTAAAAACTCAATATTTCTCCTTTATACAAATGATAAACATGCTGAGAAAAAATTATGGAAATAACACTCTTTAAAATAGCCACAGAAAAATTTTAAAATCTTGTTGTAATTCTCTAAGCAAGCAAGTGAAAGACCTGTATGACAAAAACTTAAGTGAATGAAGAAAGAGATTGAGGAAGGTTGCTATTTCACAAATTAGGAGAAACAAAAACAAAAAAACACAGCACTGCCAAACTCATTCTATGAGGTCACAGTTACCCTGATAACTAAATGACACAAAGATTTAACAAAGAAAGAGAACTGCTGACCAATTTCTAATTTCTATTATGAACACTGATAAAAAAAATACTTAATAAAATACATGCAAACTCAATGCAAGAATACATCAAAAGCATCATCCATAATGATCAAGTATGCTTCAACTCAGGCATGCCGGGATGATTGATATATATATATATATATATATATATATATATATATATATATATATATATAATCAATATTCTCATCCATATTAACAAACTGAAAGTGAAAAAAATCACATGATCACATGATCATTTCACTAGATGCAGCAAAAGCCTTTGACAAATATTTAGTATCTCTTTGGGTTAAATGCCTTGGGGAGATCAGGGATACAAGGTACCTACCTAAACATAATAAAAGCAATACACAGTAAGGCAATAGACAACATTAAATAGAACTGAGAAACTTAAAGCAAAATAACTACAATCAAGGACAAGACAATACTGCCCACTCTCTTCTCGTCTATATAATATAGTGCTTGAAGTTCTAGCTAGAGCAATAAAAAAAACTATAGGAAATTATGCGGTTACAAATTGAAAAGAAAGGGGTCGTAGTATTGGTATAAATAAATGATATGATAGGATACTTAAGCAACTTCAAAAATTCTACCAGATACTCCTAGAGCTGATTAATATCTTTAGCAAAGTCGCTGGATAAAAAAATTAACTAAAAAAACTCAATATCCCTCCTATATAAAATGATAAATAGGTGACACAGAAATCATGGAAAAAATGCAGTTTTAAAAAGCCACAAAAAATAAAAAGAAATACCTTGTTGCAACTCTAACCAAGCAAGTGAAAGACTTCTATGACAAGAACTTCAAGTGTCTGGAGAAAGAACTGAGAAAGATATCAGAAGATAGAACAATCTCCCATGTGCATGAAAAAGTAGGATTAACACAGTGTATATGGCAACCTTACCAAATAGCAATCTAATTTAGTGCAATCCCTATCAAAATTCCAACACAATTATTTACAAATTGTGAAAGAGCAATTTTCAACTTCATATGGAAATACAATAAACCCAGGGTAGCTAAAACAATCCTGTACAATAAAAGAATGTATAGAGTTATCACTGTTCCTGATTTGAAGCTGTACTGTAGAGCAATAATAATAAAAACTGCATGGTATTGCTATAGAAACAGACAGGTTGATCAATAAAATCAAAATGAAGACCTTGGCACAAACCCACTCACCCATGGATACTTGGGGTTTTTTGTTTGTTTGTTTGTTTTTTGTTTTTTTTTTTTTTTTTTTTTAACAAAGAAGCTGAAATCATATAATGGAAAAAAAGAAAACATCTTCAACAAATAGGGATGCCCTAACTGGATGGCTGCTTGTAGGAGAATGCAAATATACCCATATTTATCATCCTGAAAAAAAAAAACTCAAGTCTAAATGGATATATCAACATAAAACTTGATACACTACACGAAATAGAAAAGAAAGTGAAGAATAGCCTTGAACACATTGGTACAGCAGAAAACTTCTTAAACAGATCATCAATGGCTCAAGCACTAAGATCAGCATCTGATAAATGGGACCTCATGAAACTTAAAAGCTTGGTAAGGTAAAGGACTCCCTCAATAGGACAAAGTGGCAGCACACAGATTTGGAAAAGGTCTTCAATAATTCTACATCCTACAGAGGGCTAATGTCCAAAAATATAAAAAGAACTCAAGAAGTTAAATACCAACAACCCAAACTACCCAATTCAAGAAAAAAAAATGGAGTACAAAGCTAAACAAAATTCTCAACAGATGAATCTCTAATGGCCAAGAAGCACTTTCAGAAATGTTGAGTGTACTTGGCATCACAGAAAAGCAAATCTAAGGAACTCTTCAGATTCCATCTTAAACATATTGGAATGACTGAGATAAAACACTCAAGTGATAAAACATGCCAGCTAGAATGTGGAGTAAGGGGGACATTCCTCCATTTTTGGTGGGAGTACAAAGTGTTAAAACCACCTTGGAAATCACTTTAGTGGTTTCTCAGAAAACTGGGAATAATTTTACCTCAAGACCCAACAATTCAACTCCAGGACATATATCTACACACTGGAATACTATTCAGCTATGAAAAACAAAGACCTCATGGATTTTGCAGGCAAATGGATAGAATTAGAGAATATCATCCTGAGTGAGGTAACCCAGACCAAGAAATACACATATGATATCTCTCTATTATAAGTGAACATTAGCCATTATCTAGGATAACTATACAACAATTCAAAGACCCAAAGAAGGATTCATGGATCTCATTCAGAAAGGGAAATGAAATTTATATTAGAGGTAGACGGAGAGAGGGAACTGCATAAGAGAGTGGCTGAGTAGGGGATCAAACATGAAAATCAGATGTGGGAAGAAGGGGAGCAGAAGAGGGCTGGGAGTGAGAATGAAAAGAGTTGGAGGGAATATCTGAAAATAGATGGAAGCCTGGGTCTGGGGAGAATAAGGAGAGTCTAGAGGACAACCTAGATGAGATTCTGACCAGACAGGCATATAGAGACATTCTGACCAGACGGGCATATAGAGGCTGAAGTAGACACCTCTTGTAGCCAGGCAGGACTTCTAGAAAATCTTCACCCAAAAGATTTTCCTGCCTAAAAGATGTATAGGGATAAAGATGGAGCAGAAACTAAAGGAACAGCCACCCAATGACTGTCCCAATTTAAGAGCCATCCCATGTGAACTTTTTGTGGACTGTAAAAACTTCTTTTGGAATATCTTTAAATGTCACAAATCTTTCTCAAGAAAGGTTATATACTACAAATTATTAATGCCAACTTCATTCTGATTTTAAAATACATAGGCAACAAAATTTGGCAGATTAATATATGTTAAGCTTTGTTTGCTATTTAAAATTTTAGTTGTACTGTATGGTGAGTTTTAATAGAACAAGTCATTTAATTCTTCAGAGCATTTAATTTTTTACTTCAGAAACAACTATTATGCAAGATAAATTAATGTTTTTAAAAGCTTCAAACATAATTAAAGCAGAATTATGACATACACATATTCATATTATGTACAAAATATATATACATATATACATAATTAGTAGGCAGAAGTTGTTAAAGAAAAGTGAGAATGTAATGTTAAAGGATTAAGTCAAATGAAATAAATTATGCAATTACCAAAAATACTGTAAAAAATAGTTTTAATTCTGTAATATGTCCACCCCTCTATTAGTTTTGATTCTGTGATACTTTTGATGAAGTGAGAGTAGAAAGCCATCTAAAGTCAATAGGACTTATATACTTCTACAAAGTCCCTAAAACACTGTGACCCTTCTTTCACAAGATATTACCTGTACACCCACCCTCAAAGTATTGGTCCTTACAAAGTGTTGTGTGGGTTATCAAAGAGTTAGAGAATTGAAAAGTAGACTGATTCTAAATGAAGCATCTGAAATATTTTACATGCAAAGTTTCAGTAAACAATTCTCAAGATGTTTGCTGCTACCTACTAGAAAATAAATGAAAAAAAAAATTGCTAGGGACCTGATCTCTTGTAAGGCTGAGGGTAATTTAAGAACAGTCCTACTAGACCAAAATGGGCACGGCCTAATTCACAGTAATGGCAGTAGCTTCCCGAGTTGGATATACAATAGATTCAGTTAGTTGGAAGTCCCACTTAGTAAGTTTGACTTGATTACAAAGTTGGAACCAGCAGCTAGTCATTTCCTCTTGGCTGACCTGAGAATGTGGGGTTCAACTTCTCTTCTAAAGTTTGCATTACCCTTCTCTGGAAACTGTTTTTATCCCAACTTAATACAATATTCAACAGATAATGCTCTGTATACTTTGGTTTCCTCTCTCTGGTCTAAGACCTTGTCTTCTCATAAGGCTACCTTTCTGGTTTATTTAAATACATCTGTTCCTTCTGGTCTGCATTTCTTTCTTTAGGAAGTTACTTTAGGGAGGCATTTCTTTCTTTTTTTTTTTTTTAAGATTTATTTTATTTATTATATGTAAGTACAATGTAGCTGTCTTCAGGCATTCCAGAAGAGGGCGCCAGATCTCATTAAGGATGGTTGTGAGCCACCATGTGGTTGCTGGGATTTGAACTTATCACCTTCGGAAGAGCAGTCTGATGCTCTTACCTTGTACCCTTTCTAGGCGATGACTAGGCTAAACAACTCCCCCCACCCCTACCCCCTCGGAGTTTTACAACCTAGCTGGAGTCACCTAGCCTCACTGCATTTGCAATTTCCTACTGGAGCTTTGAGAAGTTGACCACCTGCTGAGCATGCTTTACAACTCAATCCAGATGAAACAAAGGATGGGTCTGTGGGTTTTCCCTATATAAATGCAGAGCTGAAAATTAATCTTTGAGCCTTGATCCAAAACCTTTGTCTTAGTTTCCTCCTTCACTTGCTCACTACTCTCTTTTCATTTCAAGCCTCCCTTTCAGGTATACCCAGTGCATCCATGGCAGCTGTACAGCTGCAGGTGGCACCTGAATGAGGGGACTGAAAGCAAGGAGGGGAGTCCACTGTGAAATGCTGGCTTGGTGGAGCTCCACAGAAAGTGGAATAAGTTAAAGTATCCTGAAAGGTGGTAAGAAAAAAACAAAAAAACAAAACAAAACAACAACAACAACAACAAAAACCAAACAAACAAAAAAACAGCATTAACGCTAGCACTAGTCATAAATTTTGGTTTTTGGAGGCTGTTGTTGCAGGAGGTGCAAAGAGGATACAGATAGGCTGAATAAGGTGTTGAGTGGATGCTGAATTCACCTAGGGGTTGACAGCACAATTGGGACTGGTGTGGCAGTGGGGGGATGGATTCTATATAGGCATTTGTCTGTAGCTGAGAGCTGTATCAGGCGAGAGGAGCAGAGTTTTGAAAGGGAAAGAAAGAGAGAGAGAGAGAGAGAGAGAGAGAGAGAGAGAGAGAGAGAGAGAGAGACCAAAAACCAGCAAAAAAAAAAAAAAAAAGATGTTGAAAATTTTTAGCTCAACTAGATTGATGCTGTGCATAGCTCCCAGAAGTAGGAATGGTAAATAGACAAATGACATGAGAAAGAGAGAGAAGGAGAGAGAATAGGTTTCAGATAATCAATTGCCCCTGTCCAGGATGCATTAGCAAGAAAGAAGGAAAATAGAGCTCTCCTAGGGACAGGTGGACTCTGGCTCCTTCTGGAGATATCATTACTTCTGGTTACATCAAGTTATCTTCTCTTTCTGTCTATTGTGGGTCAATCTGTCCAGGAGTTTGTTTTTGTTTCATTGAATGATTGTTGTTGTTCTTTGCTTTGTGTTGAAAAGGAAAAAAAAAAAAATGATTAAAACTTTATCTGCTGGCTATCCATTCCTTGATTTAGTTTAACTTGTTTAAAGGGCAGTCTCAATTTGCATAACAAAAGGTGATAAATTGCCTTGCATCCCTAGCTAGGAGTCAAGCACAGCAGGAGAAGCTTTGCCAGGAGCTAAAAGGATGCTTAAAGCTTCTAGTCATGATGATATTATGCTCCTCACCCATGGCAGTAATATATGGACTATGTTCTCAGTGTTTCACTAGTGGGAGAAGAATCCTGGGTTGTCACAGACAATGCTATGGGGTGAGAATTGAATGAAGGCAGTGGGTTATAGAAATTATTCAAAGACACTCCCCATGGTTTCTATAGTGAAATATAGTACAACATCCTTAATGGTTATTTTGTTTGTTTATTTGCTTGCTTGCTTGTTTGATTGATTTTAATATAGAATAGATTTTATTCTCTATTCATGGATAGCGTGTGTCACCTTAGAGAACATAAGATGAACACTGAAAGACCTTGCTAGGATTGCACGCTAGGGACCTTCCACTAAAAGGTTGTGACAAACACTCCCTTTCCAGAATGACCCAGGAAAACAAGCTTTACAAAGAAGCCACGACCAACTGCAAGGCAGGTGCAGATAACAGCCAAAAATATTTCAGTTCCCTCTTCTGGTGCCGAAGACCTCGACTCACATGGGGCCATCAATGTTGCTTAGGAACTTTGGGAAGGTCATGAAACACTTGCCCTTCCAGAAGGGAGAGGCTAATTAACATTTCTAAAAGGGGGGAATGAAAAGGTCAGTTAGGGCAATCAATGGGCTTAAACCAACTCATGCTGTTACCAAAGTCTACCTTTAAACTGTATAAAAAGTGTGTGCTTAGGATGTTCAGGGTCGCCTCAGCCGGATTGCAGGACAGCCTCAGCATGCTGGATCAATAAACCTCTTGCTTGTTGCTTTGATCTTTGTCTCTGTGATTCTGTGAGTGAGACTTCCTGGATGTAGGCTCTTTGGGTCCTACAAGGGGAGTTGAGAGGGTAGCAGAGACAGAGAAAGGCAGAGAGAGAGAGAGAGACAGACAGACAGACAGACAGACAGACAGACAGACAGACAGACAGACAGACAGAATAGAGTGGCTGGCCATGAGCACTTGGAGATAGAAGGGGGGAGGAAAACGAGGGAGAGGGGGAATAGGAAGGAGAGGTCAGAGCTAGAGAAAGAAGTCAAGAGAGGACATCGCGAATGTTAATCTGTGGATCAAGAGATATAATGCTTTCAGAATTGATTAATTACAAAAAGAGTAGAAGTGTGAATTTAAAATGCTTCATGACAAAAAACATGTAGAAAATTTGATTTTGAAAAGATTTGATAAATATTTATATTTAGAAAATTTATAAAAGAAAACTAGGTATAGAACACTAAAAATCAACTAGAGTTGGTGTTGTGATGTCAATAATTGTATACACCAATATATAATATTGAAACCTGATCTCTACTACAATAATACTAGATACATGCTTCATGAAATCATTAGGTCATGAGGGCCAAACCTTCAGAGACTTCCAAAAGCCAGCAGGTCCCTCTCACTGCTAGGACACATTGAATAAGTATCAGTCATAATTCTGAAGGCTGATGTCCACCCATTAGACAGTAAAGGTAGGGGCTGAATGCACCTATAAAATCATGAGACAGTACATTCTGATTTTAGTTAGATGGCTATTGTGATGATTAATAAACAATATTAACCTAAAGGGTTCTGGCATGACTTAATACACACCTTTAGGCATGTTGGTTATATAATTTCCAAACTGGTTAGCTGAGGTCGGAAGACTCATGCTAAATGGGGTTACATTCTCTCATGGGATGGGGTCCTGGGCTGAAAGCAAGAGAAAAAATGGCAGTGTTCACCTCTCACTACTTCCTGACAGTAGACCTGGTATGATCAGTTATTGTACAGTCCTAACATGATGGTGGATTGTGCCTATCCTATAATTCAGAATAAGCATTTCTTTTCTTAATATTAGGCATTTGTTCATAGCAATGACCAAGGGAAGTAACACACTCAGTATGCAGGTAAAGCAGTATTAACACTGCATTAGTTGGCGTCTGGTAATCTTCCACTAAATATTAAACCAAGGCAAATACTACTATTACAATTCTTGAACACATGGACATCATTTAAAAACAACTTTCCACTTCCAAATTATATTTATTCTTTAAATAATACATAAACATGCTGTATTTAAAAGTCAAGATATTCTACCTTTACCATTAAATCTACATACAAGTAGTACAGAGTTTAATGAGTTTAAATCAAATGATATTCTAATGAATACTTGATTAAATTGGCCTGTGCTGACTTTTATTCACTAATCAGTTTTCCATGGTGTAATATATTTTCTTCAACCTTGTGAAGAAAGAGATATTCTATCATGGTAGAAATGTTCTCTGGCAAGGCAAAAGCCATTCAAAAAGCAGATAAAGCCAACAAGTACAAAGAGAACTTCATATCTACATGAATAATAGTGGTTCTAGAAAAATCTCCATACTCTCTCACATTCTGTCATTTTACAATAATTTGGATTTGATAATTCCCAGTTATTAATTATCTGTTCTTTGTCAACGTCTTTAGTGTTTAACATTATTAATGTCAGTTCCACTAAAACTACCAGTACCAACAGTATTTTTTTGTTGTTGTTGTGATTTAAACTTAAGGTTTTTGTGGAAAACTAAAACTTACATAATATTCTTTCTCCCCTTTTCACCCCTGAAAAGGTTGAAATTTAAAAGTCATTTCATTCATTCATATTTTGGGGTGATTATTTATAAATGTTGCTGTTACATTAATTTTCAATGCACATATGTACACTTGGGTTTCCAGGGTCCTGTGCCCCCTTCTGTTCTTCTTATAGTGCTTAGCCCAATAGACAGATTGATTCTTATTCTCAGATCTAATATTCTTTGCCAACTCCTGCTGGTTCTACATCTCCCTGAGTTCCTTCAATTTCAACATGCCAAGAGCTAAACTACAGGTATTCATTGACATTTTAAATTCCATTTCCGCCTTTCACTTGCCATTCCATTCCTCTCCATGTACAACCATAAATTCTGATGGCTAGTTGACAAAATATAAATGAGGCATAGTTACCGGCTGTGGAAGACACTCAATACCAATTAGAGTAAGGCAGCATCTCAGTAGACTGATGTAGTGCTCAGAAGATGAATAAAGGGGGTGTGTTTGTTCGTTCCTGTGAGCACGCATGTGACTGTGTGCATGTATGTGATTGGAGATGTACCCCTGGAGCTCACACATGCAAGGCAAGTCATGTCTTGCTCAACAGTCTTCTCACCACTACAAGCTTCTTATCACCAATTCTGATGATGTCTCTGTGAACTTGAGGCAGTTTATATTTTCATAGAACATTATTCACATGCTTTTATGGGCATATTTCATTCCTACTGGTAGTGGCTACCCTAGTTCCTTATCTTCAAGTGTTATGAAAAAGTTATAAAAGAGTTTGATCCAATGTTTTTCTTCCATGTACTCTCAAATTATTAAAGATTTGCATTTGCTTCCAAAGGCTCTTCAGAGTAAAATTAAAAATCAGCAAAAGCACAAAGTTGGTCCAAGTGGGAAAATCCATCCATTAACCTCCCCATTAGTGCAAATTAGATGAGCGATCCTAGTTGTTTAAACACTTAATTGAGAGCCTTTCTAGTGGAAGCTTTTGCAGAGCCAAGGTGGGTAGAAAAGTAAACTGTCACAGAACTCTTTTTGCATTGCTGGTAATTGGAAATACATTCAGGAACACTAAATACTGAAAGTATCCTGCTAATTCTCCCAAACCATTAGCCCTTAGGCATTATTTAAGGATGCAGTGCAAATGGCTTTGTGTATCTTAGAGTAGGTCAGGACACTTTCTTCTTCATTTGTCAAGGAACTCTTGAGTCTAACAGATACTTTTTCTTGCAGAAGCTCAGAATAGTTTAACAGAAAAGACTTTTTGGGGTGATCCTCATTTTTGGAGACAGACCAAGCCTTTCTTTTTCTTTGGTTTTTCATCTGTTGTCAGGGTGCTGAACCCAAAAGTTAACTGAAAACCTGTTCCCAGATCTTCAAGTGTTTTAAATGGACTATTTTAGATTAGATTTGCCATCAATGTACTTATTAAAACAGCAATGCTAGCTTGCCTTCAAAAGAGTTTGGAAATATGAAATAATTAAATTTAATGTTAATTCTGAGGTACTTGCTGACAACTGCTACTTTAGGTGACCTCTGAGTTAGCAAAGAGCAAACCCAGACACCAAATTCCTAGCACAAAGAAATGTACTGTCCAACAGGGACAAGTAGGGAGGGTATTGCCTTTGGATTGCACAAAGGCAGACAACAGGTGTAGGACTAAGTTTTTTAGGGAGAAAAATGGAAAGTCAATGTTAGGATGTGTTGGTAAGTTCTGATAGGACATGTCAGCCAGTGTACCCAGAAAAATAATTTTGATTGCTGGACTTTGGTGTTTTGATAGTTGGACTTTGAAGTTTTATTTGGGCATAGGGAAGTGACCAACTAAGGAAATAAAAATTGGTGACTAGCTTTAGGAATGTAACCTACCAGTTTAGTAAGGGAGAAGAAAAGGGGTGGACAAGACCCTTGCCACCATGTTTACTATGCTTGAACTTACTAGAGAACCCTTCAGTTACTCCATCATTGACTATCTTAGAATTAGTCGCAGTAAAGAAATGATTAACAAATATCTACTTTAAAAAATTCATCATAAAATTAGGTGGAAATTTTGTAATCTTGAACTTAGAAAAATAAAACAATGAAAACTTCAACTTGTGGCTTAATGAACCTCCTAGATATATTACTGGATCTATACTGAATGCTATTCTTTTATTTTTCCTTTTTTAAATTTTCTTTTCTGAATGCTATTCTTTATGTGTATCTAGTGCTTATGAAAAAATAATATGTGGGACTTTAAATATTTTATTTATATATGAACATAGTTTTATTCAATTTTAAGTTTTATTTCTGATGACAATTTCATCTTGTAGATTATTTATTGCTTTAATGAACATTTTAGTTTCCATTTTATTCATATCTCATTTCTTATTTAATACTATGTAAATACGAAGAGAATGAAAAATATAAAAATGTACATGCTGAGGAGTAGAAGTGCCATATGTAACTTTCCTGTCAAATTACCATACTCAATTTCACTTAGTGTTTGATATTTTGGGGACAAATTAAATGTAGCTTATTCTTTCCTTTTTCTTTTGATCTTATTGAAGTTCAGTCTGGTTTTCATTATTTTTCCTGTTACATTTTTGTTTTGTTTTGTTTTTTGGCATATTTTTGTTTTGTATATTTTCACCTCTGATTAAAATTCTCTCATCTTCTATAACATTCCTGTCAAGCACTTTATACACACACACACACACACACAAACACAAACACACACACAAACACAAACACACACACACACACACACACACACAAACACACGATGGCTCTCAATTATTGGTCTGTTTTATCTTCCCATAAATTTATAGTTGCACTATCATCGACATTTTGTGCAACATGTTGTCTTTCTGACTTTGGATATATTTCTATAGGAATTTTTGTTCAGTTGCTATTTAGCAAAGCTGGTTATAAGTGTTAAAAGGGCAGATAATTTTCACCTTCAGTTTTTGTGATAATTTACAGTGGTTTGCTTTTCACACTGAAACACAGTGAAGACAGAATTCTGCTGATGTCAATTGGCACTCTCTGGAAAAGTCCTCTCCATAAAGATTTACTCACAGAATCTCACTCAGAAGTAGAAACAAAATAGTTATCATAAGTGGATAAACAGAGAAAACTTGGTAGGAGAGGGGTTGAGGAAGGGAACAAGAGTGGGATTAGGTATGAGCAGAGGTGGTGTGCAAGAGGCTGGAAGTGAAAATGGCAATCACTGAGAGCAACTCTGGGAATAGCTGGAAACTTGGGATAGAGGGAGGTTCTGGGGAGTTTATGGAGGTGACCCTAGCTGAGACTCCATCAGGGGATATGGAGACTGAAGTGGCTACCTCCTTTAGACATGTAGCACATCCAGTGGAGGGAGAAGGACATCAACCCACCCACAAAACATTCAACACAAAATTTGTCCTGCCTATAAGAAGTGCAGTGATAAAGAGAGAAACAGAGATTGAAGGGAAAGCCAAACAATGACTGGCCTAACTTGACAATCATTCCATGGAGATAGCTGGTATCTGACATTATTAAAGATACTTTGCTGCTTGCATACAGGAACCAAGAGTAACTATCTCCCGAGAGACTTTACCTAGCAGCAGATGGAAACAGATACAGAGATCCATAGCCAAACATCAGGCAGAGCTCTAAGGGTGTTGTGGAAGAGTGAGGAATAAAACTGAAGAAACTGGAGGGGTCAAGGACACAAGAATATCTATGAAGTCAACTATCCTTGGCCTATAGGGGCATACAGAGATTGAACTACCAACCAATAAAAAAGCAGGGGCTGGACCTGGGTCTCTGATACATTTGTAGCAGATGTGCAGGTTAGTCTACATGTGGGCTTTCTAACAATTGGAATGGAAGTTGTCTCTGACTAGATTGTCTGCAATTGGATCCTTGTAACCTAACAGGACTACCTACTTTGGCCTCATTTTGAGGGGATGCCTTTAGGCCTACTTCTACCTGGATGTACTTGGATGGGTTGGGGTGTTGCCTAAGGCAGGCTTCCCTTTTCTGAGGAGAAGGGGAAAGGGTAAAGGGGGAGGGATTTGTAAGGATGGGACTGGTAGGAGAGGAGGAATGGGAGCATGGGAGGGGCTGGCAATTGTGCTAAAGATGTGAATCAAATTAATGAAAAAATAAATAAAAGAAGAAAAGATTTACTCAAAAAATCATGTGTCTCTTTTTTATTTTCTTTTTCCCATATATTTATGCATTTATTCATTTTACATCCCAATTGCAGCATCCTCCACCTTCCATTGCCCCCTAACACAGCTCCTATGAGAAGGGGTAGGTCCCCCTAGGTACCAACCTAGCCTGCTACATCAAGTCACTGAAAGGCTAGGTACAGACAAGGCCAATGTCCCTTCCACTGAGACCAGACAAGGGAGCCCAGTTAGGGGAACAGGATCCACAGGTAGGCAACAGAGTCAGGGACAGCTGACACTCCAGTTGTTGGGGACATATCTGCTATATATTTTCATGGAAGGAGGGGTGAAAGTCTAGCTCATGTATACTCTTGAGTTGGTGGTTTAGTTTCTGGGACCCTCTAAGAGTCCAGAGTAGTAGACTTCTTTTTGTGGAGTCCCTATCCCCTCTGAATCCCACCACTCTTGCACAAGACTCCCTGAGCACTGTCTAATATTTGACAGTAGTTTTTGCATCTGTTTTAGTCAGCTACTAGGTGGAGTTTTTCAGAGGACAGTTATGGTAGGCCCCTGCTTGTAAGCATGACAGAGTATCATAATAGTATCAGGGACTGGTTCTTACTCATGGGATGGGTCTCAAATTGGGCTAGTCACTCATAGGCCATTCCTCCAGTCTCTGCTTCATCTTTGTCCCTGTACTTTTTGTAGATAAGACAGATTTTGCTTCAAAGGTTTTGTGGATGGTTTGGTGTCCTTATTCCCCCTTTGGAAATTCTACCTGGCTATAAGAAGGGGCCAGTTCAGGCTTGATCTCCCTCACTGCTAGGATTCTCAGCTAGAGTGACCCTCATAGACTCTTTGTAGACTCCCTCATTCCAGGTCTCTGGAAATGGCTAGAGATGCCCTGACTCTACTCCAACTAATTTTCATTCATTCTTCTGGCTCTCTCTCCCCAGTTCTCCCTATATCTGATAATTGCTCCTATTCCCCTCTCCATCCCTAACTTCATCCACTTCACATGACTATATTATTTCCCCTTCTTAGTAATATTCAAGCTTCCTCCCTTAAGCCCTCCTTGCTATTTAGCTTCTTTGTATCAGTGGGTTTTAGCACGGATATCTTGTCCTATATGACTAATATCCTTTTATAATTTAGTACATATAGTGCATGTCCTTTTGAATCTGTGATATAACACTTGGGATAATATTTTCTAGTTCCACTCACGTTCCTGCAAAGTTCATAACGTCCTTGTATTTAAAAGTTGAGAAGTATGCCATTGTGGAAATGAACCACATTTTTCTTCAACCATTCTTAAGTTAAAGAACATCTAGGTGGTTTTAGTTTCTGGCTCTTATAAATAAAGCTGATATGAATATAGTAGAGCAAGTATCCTTGTGATATGGTAGAACATCTTTCTTGTTTATGCCTAGGAGTGCTATAACTGGGTCTTGATGGAGAACTATTCCAAATTTTCTATGAAATGCCTAATTGATTTCCAGAATGGTTGCACAAGTTTGTACTTCCTTTGTATAAGAGTGTTACCCTGCTCTAATTCCTAAAAGCATGTACTGTCATTTGAGTTTTTGATAGTAATCATTCTTATGGGTATAAGGTGGTATCTAGGAGTCATTTTGATTTGCATTTCCCTGATGACTAAGGAGGTTAAACAGTTGTTTAGGAGTTTCTATCCATTGGAGATTTCTCTGTTGATAATTTTCTGTTTAGCTCTGTACCACATTTTTAAATTGTGTTATTTCAACTGTTGGTGTCTAATTACTTGGTTTCTTTATATATTGTGGATATTATCCCTCTGTTGGATATAAGATTAGTGAAGATATTTTCCCCATTCTTTAGGCTGCTGTTTTGTCCTATTAATAGAATCATTTGCATTACAAAAGTTTTTCAGTTTCATGAGGTCTCATTTCTCAATTGTTGGTCTCAGTGCCTGACCTATTATTCTCCTGTTCAGGAAGTTGTCTCCACTACCAATGCATTCAATGTTATTCCCCATTTTCGATTGTATCAGATTTAGTGTATCTAATTTAATGTTGATGTCTTTGATCCACTTGGACTTGAGTTTTATGAAGGATGATGAATATGGATCTAATTTCATTCTTTCAGATTAATTCTATTTAGACCAGCATTATTTGTTGAAGATGCTCTCCTTTTTCTTATTGTATGTTTTTGGCTTTTTTGAAAAAAAAAAGAAAACAAAAAACAAAACAAACAAACAAAAAAAACAACTGTTCATGGGTGTGTGGATTTATTTATGGGCATTCATTTCAAGTCCATTATTCAGCCTGTCTGTTTGTATACCAATGCCATGCAGTTTTTATTGCTATTATTCTGTATTACACCTAGAAATCAGAGATGGTGACCCCTATGAGCCAAGGATCTCCTCTTCATTCTGCCTTTACCTCCATTTAGTAGAAATAGAAAGAGGAATTAACAATCATATCAAACTGGATTTTTAGTTTTTGTACTGTGAATCTTTCGGCCTAGGGCTGCAAGCTGGGCTATGAACAGTTACTTCTCCTTCATTGGTATGTACTTAATTTCTTCCTTTCTTTCAACCATATTAAAATCCATAGCATCACATAAATTTCTATAGTATTAAGATTTCATAACCAGCAAGAAATAAATTAGAAGCCCGGTGGTGGTGGCGCACGCCTTTAATCCCAGCACTTGGGAGACAGAGGCAGGTAGATTTCTGAGTTCGAGACCAGCCTGGTCTACAAAGTGAGTTCCAGGACAACCAGGGCTATACAGAGAAACCCTGTCTTGCAAAAAACTAACTAACTAACTAACTAACTAACTAACTAAATAAATAAATAAATAGGAAACCTTCCACTCATGATTATAATAGTCACTACATTATTCTCCTTACTAAACTATAAACTGTACAATAGCAGGAGGGATGTATCTTCCCTCTTCATCATAATCTCAGTGACAAACTTCAAATGCACAGTACATATGCAGTTAGTATTTGTTTGATCAAACCAATAGGTATCCACAGTGAATAAATAAGAGAATAATAGCTTGAATTTTTCATTGGTTTCTCTTGGTCATCTCATGAATCTGTTGTATTTAATTACACTTGCAATGCATTTCATCTCGGATTCAATCACATAACCACAGATGGTTTGATTATCTTGCATAGAATATGTTAAAGAAATTAGTATGAACTTTCATGGCTGAATATGTAAGATTTGTATTATCTGAAGCTTTCTGGTGTTTTTACCTCAGAAATTGGATTGAAATGGCTGGAGTTTTGAAAGGATTTGATGTCTTAGGTATTTTAAAGGATATTTTAATTAACCATGTATTCTGTCTTTTCCTTGCATAACTTGGGTGGATCCTCTGCCCAATTCCTGCCAATAAACTTTGTTTTGATCACAGCAATGGAGAAGCTAAAACTGTTAATATTTTATTGTAATAAGTTTACTTTTTAGAGATAATTTGTGAATGTAGGCAAAAGGAGTGGAACCCCACAAGGCAAGAAACTAAAATAAATTCTCTCTGTAGAGACATAAAGCCATCATCACGAGAAGATGTAAAGAACAAAAATAATGTAGACGTGATCCTCACTTGGAACTCTCCTGTCACTACAGGGAGAAACACTGAAGTAAAATCATAGAAGCTGCCATCATGTTGCCTTACCAGTGGGTTTCTGGAAGAGTGGTTAAGACCTGCTGACCTGCATCTTTAAGTGGAAAGAAAACACAAACAGCTAACAGTGGAGGAGATGATTGTGTATGATTATGTAGTAATTCTATAATATGTTAAGATAGAATATATGTTATACATTGAAAATTATACGTATTTTCCATCCTGTTTCTCTATATTTAATGTAGGCTTTCAATATGATTTTTGATTCCTTCATATAGAGAGATTTTTTTCTTTATGCTTTTTGGGACTATGTTATATCCCAAGTGTTGTTTACATCTGTGATCATTAAGATTATTTACTTGCTTATATGCTAGGGGAAAATAGTTTAGTGTACGATATACATTAATGTTCTATTGTACTATGTAATTTATTATAATTGTTCTATTGTACTATATCAAATGAAGTGTTAACTTATTGAATTTTTTAGAGAGAGAGAGAGAGAGAGAGAGACAGAGAGAGATACTTTCTCTATATCTATCCATAAAATAAATTAAAATAATACAATAAAGTAAAAACCTCTGGCTGAGTCTTATATAAAACTAATTGAAAAAAAAGGAGTGAGTATTTCTTTGTCTTCAAAAAAAAAATTACGTACAGTTTTGATCTAAGAACTTTAACTTCATTTTTCCCAATTTGTTCCAATAAAAAATAGGTTAAATTCTGAATGCAGTTTAAAGGGGTTCTTTTAACTCCATACATTGTTAGAGAGGTATATATAAAATGTCTGTGTATGTGTCTCTTTGTCCTTTATCTCTGTTTCTCTCTGTTTCTGTCTATCTCTGTCTGTCTGTCTGTCTGTCTGTCTGTCTCTATGTTCCTGTCTTTATCTTTCTGCATGTATATATTCTTTGTGTCTTTGTTTATATTCTATAATACCCTAATGGTTAATGCTTAAATATCTAAGGAATTTGGGGCAGAAATATTAAGCAAAGAGCTAGATATCTGAATATAGGGACATATATGTAAGAGACTGTTTCACCACTGTGCTAATATCTTTAACATTCTTGTAAAGATGGCAAGGATTGTTTGACCTGTGGAAATTTTCTGATGTGAGAGCTTGTGCTAATGATGCAGGGAAAGTGTGTTTTGTCTATCGATGTATAAATTATAAGCTCATTCATTCATTCTGGAAAGAATACTACTGAATTTTAATAATTTGAAGCCATCTGTTTTGTAACCATTTTGAAAACTATTTTTGATTTAGTAAGCTAGTTAAATTACATAACAGTCATCAAGCCATAATAATAAAAAATACTAGATTAATTTGAGCAATAGTGTGTAGCACTGTGAAATCAGTTCAGATTTTTAGATTCATTTTGTGCATATGTTTTCCTCAATCCTGTTAAAAATAAAGCAAGCTGGCATTTTCTGTATTTCAGGTAATTTCCACTAAGATTACTTTTTAGAAACATGACATATCAAGGCTAGGTTAAGGATTAGTTGAAAGATTTTTGGAATTAGCTAAATCAAATATAATGCATATTCTAGATACAAATATTTTGGTCTTTCAAATGCCTTGTTCATTTTATTACTGTGTGAGCAATACTAAAGAAGCCATAAAGCTAACATACAGTATGATTGAAACAATAGCATCACGTAAGAAGTGATTTTAGATGGCATTGGAAGAATAACTGCAAATTTTATAGATAATGCCACTAAAATGTATGAGCTCAGACACAGAAGTCTGACAATTGACTGTGGAAGAGATATAGCTTCTCCCTAGAAACCATGTAGTTTCCATGGTGTTTATCAACATATAAACACATGGGCCTTGGCTTTAGCTTAGAAAAGAGGGCAATAAAAGTTTCACCTGGTTTTTTATTTTAAAGATTATTTATATGTGAACACATAAGTCCCACAGCAGTGTTCAGATAAATGAATCTTAGATTTTGTTAGCCTTACTTATTGAGCAAAATTAATAATGGTATGCTTCTGCCAAAAATCAGTACATCCCATAATATAAGTTGATAGGGTTTATTTTCCATCTCTCATCTCAAAAATTTCTGAGTATAAGAAAACAATAAATTTTTATTTTATGTATATAATCCTTTGTAGAATTTTGCTATTTTGAAAGTTTGTTTTTAATGTATTGAGTTGTTTTCTTTTTCATATAAAAACTTCTTTATTTCCCTACTTAAGCTTGTGTTTTATATATTATGATCCAAGACACTGAACATGTACTAAATTACTTTAAAAATATTATTTGGTCATGGTTTCTGAAGTATACATTTATAGGATGTTTTAGAATATATTTTTCCTCATTCAACTTTTAAATGTTTGCAAAGTGAGAGTAAATGAAATTCCTTCTGATACATTATCATCTTTTCTGTTACTTGAAATTCTCTATTGACTTTGCCACAAGTATATTTTATAGTTTGTAATAATCTATTGATTCATGGGCTATCCATACTGCCTATGTTTGCACATATCCAGGTTAACTGACAACGATGCCATTCTGAAGACACTGAGCCCTACAGTGTATGACTTTGGTATTTCATCCCCTGTCATCTCAAATGTCACTGCAGACACATTGATCACCACTCTGTGTCACTGGACAAATAGTGAGTCTGTGTGATAGGTTCTCAAACACAAACCATTTTCCAGATTAGGTGACAGCTACCACTGCTGGCTCCTTGTGAGTATGAGGAAGTTCAGATTTGTGTGTGACTGAAGGGGGAAGAAATGGCATTGTGCACACCCACTGAGACTGCCCATTAAATGAATGATGACATGAACTCAGGACATCCCAGGTCTGTGATAATGCTTTGGAAATGACTGACAATCCTGGCTCGCCACAAGCTTCAGGAGATAGAGATTATGGATTAAGTTCTCCAGAATGCCCTGATCACTGAGTCAATTACTCTCTGAAACAATGGAGAGTCTTCTCTTTTATTCCTCCAGGCTTGAATGGAGAGAAGACTTGTAGGGTGACATGTGTTTTTTCTTTAGCCATTTACTGTTCCTTTTTTATTTAATTTGTGTGAGACATGTACTCAGTGCTGAAAGTATCAGAACCCTCTTTGTTACGAATTATAAACGTGTTGGTAGTCAATATTACACTATACGGTATATTAGCATGCTGCATTAACATGTATAAGAGGTTGTATAAGAGATTGGGGATTGTGAAGGGTCACTAAGTCACATCATTCAGAATACCATGTCCTATTAGCACGTTTCTTTTGGGTGTAACAGCTATTTACATCATTTGTCTCACTGTATCTCTGAGGCAACCCCATTAGATTTGTATCGACATGAAATGAATCTCTTAATTAATAATTTCAAAAAATGTAATGCCAAGGGGTATATAAACTTTTGAGACTAGAACTTGATTTAATCTTTGTGAATTGTTTGTAAAGTTAATGGAGGGACAGTAAGCTATAATAACATCAGAAGTGACACCCATAAAATTTTAACCACATAACACACACACACACACACACATATATATATATATATATATATATATATATATATATATATATATGTAAAAAAGGGAAACATTTCATAATTTCATACAAGGAAAAAGACAAAAGAATTTACTCCTATAGTCAAGAATACTTGCTATAATTATAACCACTTTACTTGATTTTTTTTTGTTTTAATTAATACTTTCCACAAAAGTAATTTAAAGCGCATTATGGAAAAATAATGAATTAATGAAAGTTAACTAAATTCTTACCTTAATGTTTTATCTCCATTCATAAAATATTATCAACTCTCTACTATATCTAAGGAGTGTTTGATCTTCTCCTCCCCCAAGATTATTGAAAAGTTAGAATTCCCCATGCCTATTAAATTGTCTAGAAACTAAAGTACTGTGTTCATTCATTGGCCCATCTCAGATGAAATGCCTATTAATTTGTCAGCCTGGCAGACAGTGTTGGGCCTTGGGTCACCCTGCAATAAGAAAGACAATATACATTTTACATTGGTGGGGAATTAATAAATGATGGGCATGCGGACAGAATCAGGGCTTCTAACATCACACTCTTTAGACTGTCTGCAACTTAAGTGCTGAAGTATATTAGGTTTTTTTATAAGAAAAGCTTTCTGTATCCCTGGTCAATCAGAAGTCTAGGAATAGTGATAAGCACATCTCCCCGGAGTATCTGTCATCAGCATTCCTTTTAGAACTCAGGAGTTCAGTCTCTGAATGATGTTTAAAGCCACTGATTCTTCAGGCAGTTCATTTAATAAATCATGTCTTTAAATTTTATTGCTTTTCTATTCTCTCAATTTCCTGTGGCACCAAGAAGTGCAATTATTTGTGCATTACTGTACTTTGAACTCTTCAATAACAGTATTTCTTGCTTTGACTTTCATGCTTATTTTTAAGTTTATATCATATTTTTCAGTTGAACTTGATAGAGGTTAGTATATATTCTAAATAGAAATATTCCATAATGAGTTTCTTAAGTAGAAAGGGTGTAAAACACCTTTCTCAAGTACTTTTCTGTTGTTACTAGTTGAATAAAGTGAAGGGACATCATTGTACTGATTTGTATTATTTTATTCTCTTCTTGACCCTCAATGTCCATATGTCTTACTAAAGCAAATCAAGTTATGGGTAAGGTATATATTATTAGCATAGATATTATTAGCATACTTAATCCAGAGAAATCCAAGCTTATTCTCGCTAAGGAAAAAAGGAATTTGATTATATTCAGTAATGTGATTTTTCTTCTAGAGTTCCCATCCTGCTAGGCAAACTGTTAAAAGGAAAGCAGCATGATAGAGCAAGTCTGTAAAGAATGTCTCATGATCATTGATGAACCTGTTTGTAGACTATATTACTTTCAGCTGTGAACACCTTATTAGTAAGAGCAAGCTACTGAACATTTAATGAAAGAAACAAGCCAGAGTGAGGCTTGAATACAAAATTTTGAAAATTTGTATAACAGAGTACAAGGAACACAAATATCTCTGTTGAGATAAAACATCATCACAATGATCAAAAGTTCTCACTTATGTATAGATCCAAGTCTTTACAAGTGAAGCTCAGAACCAGGCTTCCTGAATACTTAGCGTTTACTCCAACACATAGTTTCAACACATATACTTTCACATACCTGACTCCTCTCAGAAACTAAGCAGTAGCCCAGCAGTCACTGGGGACCTAGATACAGTGCAAGTTCATAAAGGCTACAAAGATTTCATCGAGCTCTTTGTCTTCTGAAGACAAGCCAGTTGCAATTATAGATGAACTCATTTATATTAGAATTTACTATTGTGCAAAGTAGTCTGAGTCATTGCATCCACATTTGTATCTTCCTTCTTGTTAACCTTCATATGGCATGTAAGTTGTGTCATGGGTATTCTGAACATTTTGACTAATACCCACTTATCAGTGAGTGCATATCATGTATATCCTTTCGGGTTACCTAACTCAGGATATTTTCTAGTTCCATCCATTTGCCTACCAAATTCATAAAGTCCTCTTTGTTAAAATCTAAGTGGTATTCCAGTGTGGGAATGGACCACATTTTCTCTATCCATTGGTTGAGGAACATCTGGGTTGTTTCCAGCTTCTGAATATTATAAATAAGGTTGGTAAAAATATAGTGGAGCACATGTTGCTGTGATATGGTTGATTATCTTTTGGATATATGCCCAGGAATGGTATAGATGGGTCTTCAGGTAGATCTATTTTCAATTTTCTGAGGAAGTGCCAAACTGATTTCCAGAGTAGTTGTACCCGTTTACAACCCCAACAGCAATGGAGAAGTATTCCTCTTTCTCCATATTCTCTCCAGCATCTGCTGTTGAATGAGTTATTGATCTTAGCCATTCTTATGGGTATGAGAAGCATGTGGCTAGTAGTCATGTAGACAATGTCCCAAGCTTCTGACCTTCCTGCTAGACTCCTCCCAGTTACCTAGCAACAGTAAGATAACAGCCCACCACAAGAGGGGCTCCTTGGCCCCTCCTCACCCTCTTACTCTCCTCTCTCCTCATTCTCTCTTTTCACTCTCTTACTCTCTCTCCTTGCTCTCTCACTTTAACTTTTTACTCTCTAGCCTTTCTTCTTTCTCTCTCTTTGCCCCTTCTCTCCTCTTGGCATGACCAGTCTCTCTCTCTCTCTCTCTCTCTCTCTCTCTCTCTCTCTCCTACCTTCTCTCTTTCCCCTTGCCTTTCTTCAATAAAGCTCTAAAACCATAGACTGTCTCTCTTCATCAAGGCCCACAGTGCATGAACAATGGAATAGGCTTTCCTCTAGTGAGCCGTGTCTAATCTCCAGTCAGAAGGCCTTCCTGTACTCCAGCCAAGGACCAGACTAAGGACTCTCTTCTGCATGGGAACCTCTCTCCCTCTACCCTCTCTACCATATCCCTGGGGCCAAGGGTGCCGCCCCAAGGCCGCTGGTATTAGGGGCTGCCCTTGTCCACCCCCCATCCAGTGGGGTCAGTGGCTTAGATGCCCACCCCGGGCCGAGTAGAAAGCGTCTGGCAGCCCTCCCATGTCTGCCTGCCCAGAGCATAGGAGGGATTCTGGCTGGATGCGGACTCTTTCCCTCTCCCCTTCCCCTACACCCCCTAGTTTCCAACAGTACCCCATATTTTAATAGGGCTATTTGGTTTTTTGGAGTCTAACATCTCAAGTTCTTTGTATATATTGGATATTAGCCCTCTATCAGATTTAGAATTGGTAAAGATCTTTTCCCAATCTGTTGGTTGCCTTTGGATGCCAACAAGAGCTTGCTGACAGGAGCCTGCTATAGTTGTATCCTGAGAGGCTCTGCCAAAGCCTGACAAATACAGAAGTAGATGCTCACCGCCATCCATTGGACTGAGCACAGGATCCCCAATGAAGGAGCTAGAGAAAGTACCCAAGGAGCTGATGGGGTTTGAATCCCCATATGAGGAACAACAATATGAACTTACCAGTATCTCCAGAGATCTCTTGGACTAAACCACTAAACAAAGAAAGCACATGGTGGGACTCATGGCTCTAGCTGCATATGTAGCAGAGGATGACCTAGTTGGTCATCAATGGGAGGAGAGGCCCTTGGTGCTGTGAAGGCTATATGCGCCTGTATATCAGACTGCCAGGACCAGGAAGCAAGAGTGTGTGGGTTGGTTAGCCGGAGGTAAGGGTGAAAGGGTTCGAAGAATAGGGGTTTTTGGAGGGGAAATCAGGAAAGAGAGATGAAATTGAAATGTGAATAAAGAAAATACCTAGTAAAAATAATTTTAAAAGATAGGTTGATTCTTTGTACATTTCTCTTTGCTCCTAATTGGTTGAGTTCAATCCTGCCTTTGATTATTTTCTTATGTCTACTCCTCTTGGGTCCCAAGAAAGAAACTGTAGTAACCATTCTAATATCCAATAAAAGAATCTTTCCACTAAATATATCAAAACAGATAAAGAAGGACACATCATACCCTTCAATGAAAAAAAATCCACCAAGATTAAGTCTCAGTTCTGAACATCTATTCTCCAAATAAAAGGGTACCTACATTCATAAAATAAATGTAATAAAGCTCAAAACACACACTGACCCTCACTCAATAATAATGGGAGACTTCAGCCCCCAACTCTCACCAATGGACAGGACATTGAAATAGAAATTAAATAGAGACACAGTAAAACTATCAGAAGTTATGTACCAAATGGTTTAAACAGTTATCTAATGAACATTTCACCCTAAAACAAAATAATATACATTTTCTCAGCACCTCATGGTACCTTCTCCAAAATTGACCATATAATCAGATACAAAACAATTCTCAACAGATACAAGATCTTGTGCATTCATGGAAAATGAACTGCCAGGTTTACAGGCCTCCTAGGAGACTTGCAGCAACCCAAGGATACAGGAGGCAGGCTCTAGACAGTGATACCCAAGCCAGTTAACACCAGAAATAACTAGATGGCTAGAGGCAAGTGTAAAACCATAAGCTAGAGAAACTAATGCACTTTGACATCATCAGATCCCAGTTCTGTCACCACAGCAAGCCCTAGATAAACCAACAAACCTAAAACCCAAGATGCTGACCTAAAAGCCTATCTCATGAAGGTAATAGAGTCCTTTAAGGAGGATATAAATAACTCACTGAAAGAAATACAGGAAAACAGGTAGAAGCATGTAAAAAGGATACACATCTCTGAAAGAAGTACAGGAAAATACAATCAAACAGGTGAAGTAATTGAACAAAGTCACCCAAGACATAAAAATGAAAAAAGAAACAATAGTGATGAAAAACAGAGGCAACCCTGTAAATGGAAAACCTAGAAAAGAGGTCAGGAACAACAGAATACAAGATATAGAAGAGAAAATCTCAGGCAGCATAGAAGATACCTTAGAAGATATTGACACAACAGCCAAAGAAAAATCAAAACACAAAAAACTCCTAACCCAAATCATCTAGGAAATCCAGGACAAAATGAAAAGACCTAAGAATAATAGGAATAAAAGAGAATGAAGATTCCCAGCTTAAAGTTTACAAATCTTCTTTGTTGAAGATGTGTAAAGGACTTTAACAAAATCATAGAAGAAAACTTCCCCAACCTAAAGAAATAGATGGCCATGAAAGTAAAAGAAGCCTATAGAACACCAAATAGATTGGACCAGAAAGAAAAATCCTCCTTTCCCAGAATCATCAAAACACTAAATGTACAGAACATTTAGTCTGAAAGAAAAAGCTGTAAGGGGAAAAGGCCAAATACCACTTAAAGGCAGAATTATGAGAATTATATTAGACTTCTCAACAGAGACCCTAAACTCTAGAAGAACCTGGACAGATGTCATGCACATCCTAAGACATCACAAATGCCAAACCTGGATACTATAACCAGCAAAACTCTCAGTCATCATAGATGAAGAAATCAAAATATTCCTTCACAAAATCAAATTTAAACAATCTCTATCTAGAATCCAGCCCTACAGAGGATTCTAGAAGAAAAACTTCAACACAAGGTATGTACTCTCACCAAAGAAAATACAAGATATTAATCATCTCAAACAAAAAGATAGAACTATATATATATATACCTATAACAACAAACATAACAGGAACTAACAATCATCTGAATTTAATATCTTTCAATATATTCAATTCCTCAATAAAAATACATAAGCTAACTGACTGTATATGCAAGCAGGATCCAGCATTTTGCTGCATACAAGAAATATATCTTGCCGGGCGTGGTGGCGCACGCCTTTAATCCCAGCACTTTGGAGGCAGAGGCAGGCGGATTTCTGAGTTCGAGGCCAGTCTGGTCTACAAAGTGAGTTCCAGGACAGCCAGGGCTACACGGAGAAACCCTGTCTCGAAAAACCAAAAAAAAAAAAAAAAAAAAAAGAAATATATCTTAATGACAAAGACATCCACTACCACAGATTAAAAGGCTGGAAAAAATGGTTTCTAAGTAAAAGGTCCCAAGAAACAAGTGGAGTTACCATCCTAATATCCAACAAAAAGTTATCAAGAGAAATGGGGAAGGACACTTCATATTTATCAAAGGAAAAATTTGCCAAAAGAAGTTTCAAATCCAAACTTCTAGGCCCCAAATACAAGGGCATCCACATTCATAAAAATAAACTTTACTAAAAAGAAAACAAAAAGAAAGAAAGGAAGAAAGAGAGAGAGAGAGAGAGAGAGAGAGAGAGAGAGAAAGAAAGAAACTAATAAGCTCAAAACACACATTGAATGCCACACAATAATAGTGGGAGTCTTCAACACCCAACTCTTACCAATGGACAGGTCATTGGAACAGAAACGAAAGAGAGAGCCAATGAGACTAACAGAGGTTATGAACCAAATGGAATATATATATATATATTTATATATATATATATATATATATATATATATATATATAAGTTTTAGGGTAAAATATATATATTTCATTAAAAAACTGGAGCACACCAACAGACAATGTTAAGAAACATTCTCACTTTAGTGACCCTCTTTTTTTTTCAATTTTTTTATTAGATATTTTCTTAATGTACATTTCAAATGCTATCACGAAAGTTCCCTCCCCCTCCCCCCACCCTGCTCTCCTGCCCACCCACTCCCTCTTCTTGGCCTTGGTGTTCCCCTGTATTGGGGCATATAAAGATTACAATACCAAGGGGCCTCTCCTTCCAATGATGGCCAACTAGGCCATCTTCTGCTACATATGGAGCTAGAGACACGAGTTCTGGGGGTTCTGGTTAGTTCATATTTTTTTCCTTTTCTAGGGTTGCATACCCCTTCAGCTCCTGGGGTTCTATCTCTAGCTTCTCCATTGTGGGCCCTGTGTTCCATCATATAGATGACTGTGAGTATCCACTTCTGTTTGAGACAGCTATATCAGGGTCCCTTCAGTAAACACTTGCTGTCCTATGCAATAGTGTCTGAGTTTAGTGACTGATTATGGGATGGATCTCCTGTGGGGTAGTCTCTGTATGCTCCATCCTTTCATCTTAGCTCTAAACTTTTTCTCTGTCACTCCTTTCATGGGTATTTTGTTTCCTATTCAAAGGAGGAATGAGGTCTTCCTTCTTGATTTTCTTGTGTTTTGCAAATTGTATCTTGGGTATTCTAAGTTTCTGGGCTAAATTAAATGTCTTTTTAAATGTCTCTGAATTGTATTGAATTGACAATAAATGAAACAAATCAGGCTGCTTTAACAAAATACCAAAAATTTTTATATTCTTCACAACATCTTTACAGCTCATAGAACTGACTCTTTAGAAAGTACAAACCAAGCTGGGCGTGGTGGCATACACCTTTAATCCCAGCACTCGGGAGGCAGAGGCAGGCAGATTTCTGAGTTCGAAGCCAGCCTGGTCTACAAAGTGAGTTCCAGTACAGCCAGGGCTACACAGAGAAACCCTGTCCCGAAAAAAGAAAAAGAAAAAGAAAAGAAAAGAAAGAAAAGAAAAGAAAAGAAAAGAAAAGAAAAGAAAAGAAAAGAAAAGAAAAGAAAAAAGAAAGTACAAACCAAATAAATCAGTCCTGAACATAGCCTTTTCAGGAATAGCAACAGCATTTATATGGGTAAATATATTGAATATATTGTTTCTTGCCATCTCCCTAGTGATAGACACCTGTCAGTTTACTACAGCTGGTCATTCATCCCATAGTTTTAAATTTCAACGATTTACCTTTTAGGACATAGTATACTGAGTGGATAATTTTGATATTATTACCTACTGATATACATACAGTTTGGTCATTTACCCTCTTCTCACTACACACTTAATGTCCTTTTTTCATTGTGTTCTCTATATGACTTTATGATAACAGATATCCACTGTATTTGTCTCATTCTCAGGAAAACAGAATTCAGTAGATACCAGCATACAAAGATCATGTAGGAACCTGAACATTTCCTACCTCAAAAGTATCTCTTGATAACGGAGAGGATTTCCCATTTGCCTTTGCATTCTCATCTGAGAAATGTAAATGATAGAGCACTATCATTGTCGGCTCCAAGTAAAAGTACTCCATACAAAATAAATACATCACTCCAAACTCAACTTTCAAGAGGAATCATGATTGGGAGGTCAGAGGACCTGGCTTATACTTTTACTTCTGCTTCTCCCTAAAGTAATACTGTAGTTACTTTCAATATTCTTTAAGTATTAAATTGCATAAATTAAGATTTGTATAACAAGTTTGTACAATTATGTGATGAGTTAACAGAATTAATTCAAAGATCTAAAATATCAAAAGTATTCAATATGATTGAGGTATTATTAATTAACTTTAAATTTTTATGACTGTAATATACTTTTAGAGTAAGAATACAGAAATTAAGGCAAGACTATATTTTACCATATCATAGTATTTAATTTATCAAATTAGTTTTATATAATTTGTAGTGAACATTTAATTTAGTCAAAGGAGAATAGTTAAGTTGGTTAATTTATTGGATTTTTAAGGACACTCATGTGCATTTCATAGGAATGAAAAATGAACTTCCCACAGTTCTTGATATCACATGGAACCTCAGTTCTTCACAAAAACACTAACCAGCTTAGATTAGTTATCACTGATACACTGCACAATCCATCCCTTCAAGCAGTTCAATAAAACAAAAATCATTTTCCTCTCTTGGATTCTTAAGTGTTCTCTGAGAAAAGAAGACACTGAATAAAACGATATTGAAAGGCCAGCAATTTCTGATTTTCCCCTCTGCCTTAAGAGCAAACAAATGGTGCTATGTTATTCAGTCAAGTGCCCAATGCTCTCATTTCCATTTTCATCAGCTACTAAAGCAATCTCTCAGCAGTGCTGTTGTTCACTGGGCCCTGGGGAGCTGATTGTCAGTGTCTCCCAGGTGGCATACTGCCAGTCCCCAGCACTAAGTCTAGAGTAACTGAAGGCTTCAACATCACCTAATCACAGAGGTTCATCTTATATACCTTGTACTCATGACTAGCTCACAATAAAAGACAGTAGAACTGTAAAAATAGTCAAACTTGGAAGAGAGGGAGTTAGGGAGGATCGAAGGGAGGGAGAGATGGAGAGGTGGAGGGAAGGAGAGTGAGGGTTATGTCATAAATTTAGATTTTTTTTTTTTTTTTTTTTTTTGCCATGCGTGGTGGCACACGCCTTTATTCCCAGCACTCAGAAGGCAGAGGCAGGTGGATTTCTGAGTTCGAGGCCAGCGTGGTCTACAAAGTGAGTTCCAGGATAACCAGGGCGAAACTTTCATTCAAAACATTACTTTTTAAAACATTTATGCCGATTTACAGAAACTTCTTTCCTAGTAGCAGAACAAAAATTCTCAAATCACCCTAATTAAGCTACTGGTTGATAGAAATGAGTTTTTTCCTGTTTATACTTAAACTGAATTTTAAGAAGAGCTAAATCACTCTAAATGGTCTTTCAGTTGATTCTCTTTGTCAAGGTTGTGAGTTTCTTCCCCTGCTTGAGGAGAAAAACTTGACATATAAATATTAAAACAGAAAGAATTACAGATGGTTTCTCTCCTACAAGTATTTTGATTATTATAGAGTTCATATTTAGATCTGAAATATTGCAAGTTATATGAGTTGTGGAATGCTAAATGAGAAATACAGCCGATGAATTGCTATCTGAATAAACAATTGAAAAAAAATACTGGAGATTGAAATTTTCCTAGGACAAACTGCTAGTTCATTAATAGCCCTCATTTTTTAAATTTATTTTTTATTCTTTTTCTATTAGATATTTTATTTACATTTCAAATGTTATCCCCTTTCTTGATTTCCCCTCTGAAAACCCCCTATCCTTTCTCCCCTCCCCCTGCTCACCAACCCACCAACTCCCACTTCCTATTGGGGCATAGAACCTTCACTGGACCAAGGGCTTCTCCTCACATTGATGACCAACTAGGCCATCCTCTGATACATATGCAGCTAGAGCCATGAGTCCCATCATGTGTGGTTTTTTTGTTGTTGGGTTTTTTTGTTTGTTTGTTTTTTGGTGGTGGTGGTGGTTTAAGTCCCAGGGAGCTCTGGGGGTACTGGCTAGTTCATATTGTTGTTCCTTCTATGGGCCTGAAAACTCCTTCAGCTCCTTGAGTACATTCTCTAGTTCCTTTTAGTGGACCCTGTGCTCCATCCAATGGATGGCTATGAGCATTCACTTCTGTATTTGCCAAGCAGTGGCAGAGCCTCTCAGAAGACAGCTATATCAGGCTCCTATCAGCAAGCTCTTATTGGCATCCACAATAGTGTCTGGGTTTTGTGGTTGTTTATGGGATGGAGCCCCATAAACAACCAGGTGAGGCAGTCTCTGGATGGTTATACATTCAGTCTCTGCTCCACAGTAGGCCTCAATTTTGGACTTTCTTCCAACTAGGCAAAGTTTTCACTTCTAACAACTAACAATTACAGGATTTGTGTATGATACTTTTCTTAAAATTATGTAAGCATGCAGGCCCCAGTTAAAAGTTAAAGAAACTATTTTTTAAAGTTAAGCAAAGAAATTTAAACTCATTTATCTTAGTTGTTGGTATTAAATTTCTTGTCTCAGTGTTTCATAATCTGACATGAAATACTGCCCCAAGACCTGTTGCTGTAAAACATACAGAATGTAAAAGAAATACTTTTTTCATGAGAACATTTAAAGAAAATTCTGGGATTTTTATTATTTTAACTTATTTTGAAATATTTTCTCTGAGATACAAAGTTGCATGAATTTAATTTACTTTTTACTCCAAATATTTTCTGGGTATTTCCTTTACTATGGTTGAAGATGAAACCCTGTGTCACTTTGAAATTAAAAAAGTAAAAAAAGGAAACATATATTTTAAAAATTATTCTTATTTATTTGAGTATGTGTGTGCCTACATATGCACTGTGGCCAGAGTGTGGAAGCCAAAATACAACATGGTATGTTCTGCTTTCCCTTTCCACCAAGTATCTCCTGAGGATCTTCTCAGGTCTTCAAACTTGGTGGTTGTGGTGCTTTTCAGGCCAATGAAAGTTCATCCTTTGGTAGTGGAAGTGTATGAGAAGAATTAGGGGGTGCTGGCTGTGGAGAAGGTGTGTCAGTGAGGCCAGAGTGTGAAACTTTGAAAGATACCCAGTTTCCAATGTACTTCCTCTTCTGCCTCATGGTTATGGATCGGGATGTAATGGGAGATTGTTACAGAGGTCTTCTCAGTTCGACTTATTGTTCCAAATTCTGTCTGGAGTCTCCTTCACAAATCCACATTTTGTGCATTTGCTTGTCATCTGATAGTGTTACTGTGAGCCTGTGAACCTTCAAAAAGGCTTGCTTGGAAGAAATAGGTCTTGAGGGCTAGAATTTCAGTGTCTGGATCCAATTTTGCTTTATACATTATGGTCCTTGATGTGAGCTGAATTGAACCCATACATTCACAGAAATGAATAGTACTAAGTCTTCTCTTCTATGACTGACAGAAACCCTCTAAAACTATGAGATAATGTATTTGTCCTTTAAAATATTTCTGTCAGGTTACATGAGGTCACAGCCATGCAAAAGTAACCAATAATTGCTGGGCCTTCATGAAACTATTGCTTAAGAAAATGACCTCAGTTTTACTTTCACTAACCAGAGTGTATTTCATAAACTGTACTCTTTTTATTGTAACAAATAACAATTTGAGATATCACAGCATCTTCTCACACTAGGAAGTCCAGGAGGCAGGAGATTATAGTCATCCAGCATGAGTATGACAGGTGTGGATGCTGAGAGAGGAAAGGGAATATCAGCTTCAAGCAGGGGTGTAAATAGAGTAGTGTGGTCATGCTGGTTATAAACACAGAAGGAAAGAACTGGACTAAAGCTCCAATATTTTCAGATAAATCCTCTTGTCTATTTCTATTAGCCTCCATCACAGTGGTCCCATATCATTTTGACCTGTCTGTCATTCGTATCCTTATAAACACTTTCACATATTTGTACTGTCTGACCTTACTTTGACATAGTTGTTGACTTTTCAACACTTGGCCTTCAGCCTCAAAAATAAAATTACCTTTATTTCCTGCCTCTAATCTCAATTAGACTCCATATATTGTTGAAATCTTGAAACACCAATTTCCTCATATATGTTCTGAGAATCATGAATTAATGATTTTCTATGTGCATTAGCTAATGAAAAAAACTACATTTAATTATCTCTAAATTTTCTCAATTTTATGTTTGCTATTCTTTATGTATAGTATCTGTGCAAACTTTATTTTTCTTTCCTTTTCTTTATTGAATATTTTCTTTATTTACATTTTTATTAGATATTTTCTTTATTTACATTTCAAATGCTATCACGAAAGTACACTATACCGTCTCCCTGTCCTACTCTCCTACCCAACCACTCCCATTTCTAGTCCCTGGCATGTACTGGGGCATATAAAGTTTGCAAGACCAAAGGGCCTCTCTTCCCAATGATGGTCCTCTAGGCCATCTTCTGCTACATATGCAGCTAGAGACACGAGCTCTGGGGGTTCTTGTTAGTCTATATTGTTATTCCACCTATAGGGTTGCAGACCCCTTAAGCTGCTTGGGTGCTTTCTCTAGCTTCTCCATTTGGGGCTCTGCGTTCCATCCAATAAATGACTGTGAGCATCCACTTCTGTATTTGTCAGGCACTGGCATAGCCTCATTTGAGATAGCTATATCAGGGTCCTTTTAGCAAAATCTTGCTGGCATATGCAATAGTGTCTGGGTTCGGTGGCTGATTATGGGATGAATCCCCGGGTGGGGTAGTCTCTGGATGGTCCATCCTTTCATCTTAGCTCCAAACTTTGTCTCTTTAACTCCTTCCATGGGTGTTTTGTTCCCTATTCTAAGGATGAATGAGGTAACCACACTTTGGTCTTCATTCTTCTTGTTTTTCCTGAGTTTTGCAATCTTGTTTTGTATCTTGAGTATTCTAAATTTCTAGGCTAATATCCACTTATCAGTAAGTGCATGTCGAGTGACTCTTTCGTGATTGGGTTACCTCACTCACGATGACATCCTCCAGATACATCCATTTGCCCAAGAATTTCATAAATTCATTGTTTTTAATAGCTGAGTAGTACTCCATTGCACAAATGTACCACATTTTCTGTATCCATTCCTCTGTTGAGGGACATCTGAGTTCTTTCGAGCTTCTGGCTATTATAAATAAGGCTGCTATGAACATAGTGGAGCCTGTGTCCTTATTACCAGTTCGAATATCTTCTGGGTATATGCCCAGGAAAGGTATTTCTGGATCTTCCGGTAGTACTTTATTTACATTTTAAATGTTATTCCCTTTCCTGGTTCCCTCCTGTCCCAACCCCCCCCCATCCCATCCCCCTCCTCCTGTTTCTATGAGGGTGTTCCTCCACCCACTCACTCACCCTTCCCTGCACAGGACTACAGATCTCTCCTCCCATTGATTCCGACAAGGCCATCCTCTGCTGCATATGCATCTGGAACCATGGGTCCCTCCATTTGTACTTCTTGGTTGGAGGTTTAGTCCCTGGGAGCTCTGGGGGTCTGGTTGGTTGGTATTATTGTTCTCCTTATGGGGTTGCAAAACCCTTCAGCTCCTTTTCAGAGCAATTTTTGGTGTTCAGTATTAACTGTTAATAGTCAAATATGATTTATCTGCCAAAGTGCTTGTGTAAGTTTGAGATTCAGTTATTGAATATTTACTAAGAAAGCAAGTTAAAAGGATGGTGGGGCATGGGTACCCACTCTCTTAGGATGTGTCAGTTTTACTTATGGTTTGTAGTAACAAATTGATTTTGAAAGAAATTCGGAATTTTCAAAGGTAGGATTCTTAAAATAATCAATTAACTAGATTTCACAGTAATTATTTGTCATCTGCAACCATTTGTATATTAGATACCCACCCAACAATATGTTGGCTCCTTGTAGAGAAATCCAAGTGAAACAGTCAACTTTCAGACATCTCATCATAGAGGCAACATCTCCAGATGTGTGATGAGTGCACTTTTCCTGACTGTGTTCGAAACTTCAGCTTTCACAAATATATTGATTATCCTCTTTCCAGTTGGTTTCCACTCTGGAACCCCCCCTATTCCATACCCCTCCCCCTGCTTCTATGAGGGGGCTCATCCAAATTACCTTTTAGTGTTTTTAAATCAGTCTAACATCACAAATACTGGTAAATATCTAAGTTGATCATAGATCTTCTCAAATCAATCAGATTGAAATAAGACATAGAAAGTGTTGCGCCTCATAGAGCGTTCTCCTCCTCATGCTCCTCTTCCATTTTTCTGGTGATAGGAATAGAATCTAGAGCCTCATGCATGTCAACCAAATATTCTAACTTTGACCAATATCTCTATCCTTAACCTTGTCTTTTAAATATGGTATATCCTTCCTGGTCTAGTATCTGAACTTTTTATTAATCTATAGAATTCATATCTACTGTAGTAGTAATAATTAAGCCACACTAAATTTTCATCCAGGTAAAACTCCTACTTTTAAAAGGCTATTTAAAAATATACTAATTACTTAATGATATTTTAGCTAATATCTGAAGGAAAAGGAATATGAATCTTAAGTTCATTTTTTAAGAAAATATTTAAAAATTATTACATTAATACTGTGAACTATGGAACAGGCACTAGACTATTGACTCTTTATTCCAATCAATGGTTAATTTTTTTAGTTTTATTTTTGAGATTATAATATGATGATTTCCAAACCATTTTCAGAGTTTGGAGATTCTTTTTTGGGGGGGACTCTTATTCTGGCTCTGTGCCTATGTGTGATATAATCTCTTTTCAGGACACATCACTGAAAAATAATCATTTAATTTAGTGTTATATCATTTTATTCCTCTCAAGTTACTTTATCAATATTTTCTCAATGAAAGAAAGAGAAACAAGAATCAAAATATTATATATGCATTTGATTTTTTTTGTATTTGATTTTGATGTATTTGATTTTGTTCTAACATGAAATAGTTTATATTATAAATAGCACTAAATAATAAATGTATTCATATATGTTAAAATTTATAGATAAGATAGAAATTTCATGTGGTTATTATTTTAAAAGATCAATACTTACACTCTTCAAATACTTAGGCATGATAGTAAGGGTGAATAATATTAATTTGAGGCCATTTTATAAATCAAAGAGGAAAAAATCAATATTTGGATTGAAGGTGTGTCAGTGGTGATTTTTTTGCTACACTTTTTCTGACAGCTGACTACACGATATTGATTATGAAGCTGTGTATAGTGAATGGATGTCATGAACATGTATCTTCTCTATTCATTGCTTACAGCCACAAAGAATACTTGCATTTCATGAGTTTGTCATTTATGTGCGTATACTTATATAACTAAATCAGAAACACACAGGTGTCTGACATGGCATTGTTAAATTAAATGATTATGATATGTTAAGATGATATAAAATTGAAAATAAAAGAACATGACATAATTCATAGAATCTTTATGGTTCTTAGTTGCAATCTTAGCATTCAATAGGAGAAAGAAAGCTGGATTTGGATTTACAGCATCCTGACATATACAAAAGACTTTTTCAAGCATATCAATTACCTCCTATAGCATGAAAAAGGCTATAGGTTTAATCCATAACTACATAAAAATATTGTCTAATTTCATACTCTCACTGTATAAATATGGAAGGAAAAATACACTTCTCACACATAAATCAAAGAAACTAACAAAATCTAATGCTAGAAAATACTATCTTCTTTCTGACATGTATTTATAATGTTGAAGAATTAACCTTATTGTTGGGCAGTTGTGGTGCATGCCTTTAATCCAACATTTGGAAGGCAGAGGTAGGAAGATCCCTGAACTCGAGGCCAGGCTGGTCTACACAACAAATTTCAGAACAGCCAGGGCTGCACAGAGAAATCCATTCATAAAAGAGAGGGAGAGTGAGAAACACACACACACACACACACACACACACACACACACACACACAGAGAGAGAGAGAGAGAGAGAGAGAGAGAGAGAGAGAGAGAGAGAAGGAATTGACCTTATACCTATATAAAATTTCTATTGTATTTATGTAACAAAATATGTTCATGTATTGATTTCTTGGGAACTGCCTTCCATTTTTTTTTCAGAAATAGAATTGTGGCTAGTGCTCCAGAGAGAGAGAGAGAGAGAGAGAGAGAGAGAGAGAGAGAGAGAGAGAGAGATTCATAATCTTTAATAGAAGAACCTGTATGTTTCCTTTAGTAGTTTCAAAGAAGCAATGTAAATAATTTTAGTTACTGAAGTTTTAAGAGAAGAAAATTGATTATAAAGTGTTTATTACAAATTCAAATAATTTCTTATATATATTTAAGGCAACTATTAATAAATATGTCTACATTTATTACCAAAATTTCAAATTTACTAAATATGTGGTAGAGATGGAATCTATGGTTTTATAAACCTAATTGATCTGATTATATACCAGTTTTTATAAATCATTACCCTGCTAAATATATGCATCAAGGTTTGTAGCATTATATATGGGTTTAATAGGTTTCTTTTTTCTTCTTTTTAAATATGATTATGGATGATTTGTATTTCCTTTCCTTTTCTTTTTCCAACATAATTATTTTTATTGTTTATTTGGAATTGTATCCAATACATTCCAATCACACTTAATTCCAATTCCTCCTATGGCCATCCTTCTGCCATTGAGCCTTCTCTGGAAAAGAAAAATAAGTACATATACAAAGATAAATTTGTATTGCCATATACTTGTTGAAACATGGTCAAAGTTGCAGTGGCCAGCCACATCATTATAATTTAATCTTTACCCACCCCCAACTCTTACCAGAAGCCATCATCTGTGAAGCGCTTCACTTTGACATCTACATCAGGTTAAAAAAAAATCTTGTATTTATTTATTTATACTCAAGATTTTTTCCCCCTCCCATTCCACCCACTGACTGTTCTACATCCCATACCTCCTCCCTGCCCATTGTCTCACGAGGATGTCTCCACCCCCAACACCCCACTCCACCAGATCTCTAAACTCCCTGGAGTCTCCAATCACTTGGTGCATCTTCTCTGACTGAACCTAGACCCAGCAGTCCTCTGCTGTATAGGGCCTCATATCAGTTGGTGTAAGCTGCCTGGTTGCTGGTCCAGTGTTTTGAAGATCTCAGGGGTCAAGGTTAATTGAGACTGCTGGTCCTCCTACAAAGTTGTCCCCCTCCTCCCCTTCTTCCAGCTTTTTCCTAATTGAACCACAGGGTCAGCAGCTACTGTTCATTGTTTGAGTGTACACATCTTAATCTGAATCTTTCAGCTGCTTGCTGGGTCTTTTGAAGGACAGTCATGATAGGTACTTTGTTAGTGCTTCATCGCCTCTGTAATAGTGTCAGGTCTTGGGACTTCCCCTTGAGCTGGAAGGAACTTTAGGCTTGTCACTGGACATTCTTTTCCTCAGGTTCTTCTCTATTTCCATCCCTGCCATTTTTATGGGCCAGAGTTTTGACTGTGGGATCGCAATCCCCTCTCTCACTTGATGCATTTGATTTTTCTTATACTTGATTTTCATGAATTTAATTTTGTTCCAACATGAAATCGTTTATATGATAAATAGTACTAAATAATAAATGTATTTATATATGTGAAAATTTACAGAAAAGATAGAAATTTCATGTGGTTATTATTTAAAAAGATCAATAATTACACTCTTCAAATTCTTAGGCAATCAAGTAAGACTGATGCCCTGTCTTTCTTCTGGATGTGAGCTCTATAAATTCCCTCTCCCTACTATCAGGCATTTCATCTTAGGTCCCTCCCTTTGGGCCCTGAGAGCATCTTACCTTCCAGGTCTCCAGTGTATTGCGGAGGGTTCCCCCAACCTCCTACCTCCCAATGTTACCTGTTTCCATTCTTTCTGCTGGTCCTCAGGGCTTTAGTCCTTTTCTCTCACCCAATACCAGATCATGTTCCCTTCTCCACCCCTATATCACCATCTGTCCACTTTTCCCACTTTTACTCCCAGGTCCTTCCATCTTTCTCCACTTATGATCACTTTCTTCTCACTCCAAAGTGGGACTAAGGTGTCCTCACTTGGGCCCTTCAGCTTATTGACATTTTTGAGTTCTGTAGACTATATCTTGTGTATTCTGTTCTTTTTCTGTTCTTTCTTTTTTTCTTTTTTTCTTTCTTTCTTTCTTTCTTTCTTTCTTTCTTTCTTTCTTTCTTTCTTTCTTTCGTTATATCTTCTTATTAGTGAGTACATACCATGCATGTCTTTTTGGGTCTGAGTTACCTCACTCAGGACTATATATTCTAGTTCCAACCATTTGCCTACAAAACTCATGTTTTCCTTGATTTCCAAAGTGGTTGTACCAGTTTGCAATTCCACAAGCAATGGAGGAGTGTTCCTCTTTCTCCACATCCTATCCAACATGTGTTGTCTCCTGTGGTTTTGATCTTAGCCATTCTGATTGGTGTAAGGTGGCATCTCAGGGTCATTTTGATTTGAATTTCTCTGATCACTAAGGACTTCGAACATTACTTTATGTGCTTCTCAGCCATTCATAATTTTTCTGTTGTGAATTCTCAGTTTAGATCTATACCCCATGTTTTTTATTATGTTTTTTGGATTTTTTGGTGTTTAGCTTCTTGAGTTCTTTATATATTTTAGATATTAGCCCTCTATTAAATGTGGGGTTAGTAATGAAAATTTCCCATCTGTAGGTTGATGATTTGTCTTATTGACTATTAGGAATTCAAGGCCCACACATAAACATAATAAAAGCAATTTACTGCAAACCAACAGCCAATATCAAATTAAATGGACACACATTTGAAACAATACCACTAAAATCAGGGAGAAGACAAGGATGCCCTTTCTCCCCATATCTATTTAATATAGTACTCAAAGTGCCAGGTACAAAAACTAGACAACAAAAAAAGAGATCAAGGGGATACAATTTGGCAAAGCAGAAATAAAGGTATTATTACTTGGAGATGATAGTAAAAATGGCCATCCTACCAAAAGTAATCCATAGATTCAATGAAATTTCCATCAAAATTGCAACACAATTGTTCAAATATGTGGAAAGAACAATCCTTAACTTTATCTGGAAAGACAAAAAACCCAGGATATAGAAAAAAAATGTCTTAAAAATAAAAGAATGGTTGGGAGAATTACTATCTCTGACCTCAAGCAATAGTGATAAAAACTGCATGGTATTGGTACAGAGACAGACAAATTGATCAATGGAATAGAATTGAAGACCCCCAAATTAAACTATCCCTTATGGACACTTGATCCTTGACAAAGAAGTCAAACATCTACAATGAAAAAAAGAAAGCAACTTCAATAAATAGTGCTGGTCTAACTGGCTATCTGTATGTAGAAAAATGAAAACAGACTCATTTGTCACCTTGCACAAAGGCACAAAGGTGAACTCCAAGTGGATCAAGGACTCAACATAAAAACAGATACACTGAATCCAACAGAAGAGAAAGTGGGAAAAAGCCTTGAAGTCATTGGCACAGAGGGAAATTTCCTAGACAGAACTCCAATGGCTTATGCTCAAATATCAAGAATTGATAAATGGAATCCCATGAAACTGGAAAGCTTTTGTAAGGCAAAGAACATCGTCAGTAAGACAAATGGCAACCTACATAAGAATTTTTAAGGATTCTCTTCAATGGCTTTCTTTCTGTTTTTTTGTTGTTTTCTTTTCAGTTGGGGAGGGGGATAGTAGGGGAAAAGTTGTCACAGAAGCCTTCAATGTCTGTCATTCTCTATCATCTGCTGTTGTAATCAATACCACTGCAAAAGAAGCTTCCCTGCCCATAATGCCCGGGGCACTTGCATAAACCATAAACACCATCCTACATCAAGACACATATAGTCTGCTGGCATGCCCTTTCTTTCTTTCTTTCTTTCTTTCTTTCTTTCTTTCTTTCTTTCTTTCTTTCTTTCTTTCTTTCTTTCTCTCTTTCTTTCTTTCTTCTTTTTTTCTTCCTCCCTTCCTTCCTGCCTGCCTGCCTGCCTGCCTGCCTGTCTGTCTGCCTTTCAAACTGTGTGTTTCCCATTGAGCACTAGACTATGGATGGTGCCACTGTATCTAAATTTCCAATTGGAAAAAATTTATTATACTAATGCTAAGACATTGTTTATCAAAATGCTTATGGGCCAATACAAGGACAACCCAAGAGTAGAAAGACATACCATATCCAATTTCTCCAACACCACATCCATGTCCTAAACATTCTTATTTAGGGTCCTGCTGTGTGAGTTGGTCATGTAAACATCATGCAATACAGCAATGCATTTCTATATTGAGGAACATAAAAACATGTGTGTGGGGGGTGCATAACAACAATTAATAAAAGGAGGCCATGAATTTGAAAGAGCAAAGAGGGATCTATACAAGGGTTTGAATGTTTGAAATGAGGAAAGAAAGGAGTGAAATGTATAATAATCTTGAAAGAAAAAATAAAGAATCAATACAAGTAAAATTAATGGTTAATTTTAAGATAATATAGTTCAAAATTTTGAGGTAAATTCCTGAAAATGCAATAATTTTAACAAATACACATAAAGAAATTTAAAAGATTATGCTTAAATGATATAATCATAAGTAGTATTAATTAAATGGTTAATTATAACCTTGAAAATAGTTTTACCTTAATTTTACAAAGTTACAGAATCATTGTGTCTGCAATAATCTTATAAAAGCAAACCTGAGTTTATCAGAGAATACTGAGTTTGAGTTCACTTCAAAGATTGGTAATTTAACAAACCTTTCCTTACCCCAAACAAAGTAACATTTTTCCTAACAGTAGTTATTTCCATGTACAAATTCACTTTTATAATATTCTCCTAACAATAAATAAGACCATTATAGTTTGTAAATATAGTCCACATACAAGCTGTATCACAGGAACGTAGTACTGTCAGGAAAACAAATGAATGAGATGTTCATGAAGGAAATATGACGAAGAAAACACTGATTCAGGAATTGAACTTAAAAATCATACCACAAGGAAATTCATTAAGGATGAGACAATAGTTTTCATTTTCACAACATACTATTGTTGGGAAGTCAGGACTAAGCAGCTACCTGAATACAGTGGTATAAGCTGAAAAAAATTGGATCACATTGTCAAAATTTGTCAATGTTAATAAAAGTCTTAAGTCATGACAAGTTTGATGTCAAAGTTATTGGATTTGTTTTACTGCAGATCTCATCTAAATGTGTTTTACATCTTAACCCATTTCATTTCATCTGTATATTGAAATAGAGCCTCATGAATGCTAGATGAACACTGTAATATTATACAATGTTTAATTTTCTAGTTGATTTTATTGTTTCCAACTTCTCCTATATTTCCCCCAAAGCAATCTTATGAATATTTAAAATTCATACTAAATTAATCTAATTTGCTAATAAAAACCATCAGCGACTTGTCATCTCACAGAGACAATAAAATTTCAAACTTCTCATTTTATTCATCCCTAAGGTCATCTTTCTTTTTCTGCTTCTTTAATTTGTATTCTTGTTTGTGCCTTAGTTTGACTTTGTGATGCCATAATAAAAAAGTGATCAAAGAAGGGCTGTTCTGGATTTACAGGGCACTGTCAGATTATTGGCTATTTCTGGCTCTATCTTATTTACTATTCCTATACTACTCAGATCCACCTGGCCTGGGGTGGTAGATCCCATCGGAGGCTTGGCTCTCTTATATCAATTAGGAATCAAGAAAATATCCCTCACATGCACAATAAGGTACATTGTCAATTTGACAAAAAAATAAATATGATACTATCCTTCCCATGAATTACCATCCTTGAGCTACATGAACTTATTATTATTTCTTGATTATATTTACCTTCCTCCTCTTAAGGGCTAGTGTAATATCCATGGATACAGAACTTCAGAGCAAATGCCAATTTCCTCTCTTGGAATGACTAGAATGTATGGCACTTTTGTTGTGTGACTACATTGTTATTGCTACCATAGAATTTCCTTTTCTCCTATTGTCCTTTTCAAATGCAATTTATTACTTGGATATAGAAAGTAGTAGACAGAAAAGTGATGCCAAAATAGTCCACATCTATATTTAAGCCAATCTTTAAAATTCATTCACTTTTATAGCATGTCTTTTCATTTTTCTTTGAAAACCCAATTAAAAGCATAGTCATTGTCTTAATCACTGCTATTTTTCTTAAAGAAGGCTCTGATTTAACTTAGTATTTGTTAAATTCTAAGATAATACCCTTAAGTATTTGAAAAGTTCTAAAAAACGTCATGGGACACTATATCTTTTGGCAGAATTTAGTAATAAGACAAAGCTTGGCAATTCCAAACTTTATTGTCTTGTGATTTATTTGAAACTCCTATACTATTACAATATACAGCTCTTCCAGGGTTAAAATTTATATATTCAGGGTGTCCAAGAGATATATGAAAATCCAAAGATACCTATGTGACTCAAGAAGAAACCATTTTAACTTGAAACTCTTCTACTTTAACCTAAAAGTTATTAATGGCATATCTGTAGCAGGTATGAGAGGGACTTATGAAGAATCATGGGGAAAGTACAACTTGAAATGATGAGTAGATGTAAATGTCAAAACAGAGTGCATTAGGAAGACTATAGAATTGGTGACACAGAAGACAAATGTTATTGTCCTGCTTCGATTAGCCATTTTTCCTTTTAACTCAGATAGATGAAGACTTACAAACAATTAACTTTTGATAAAAAAAAGAATTGCACATCTCCAGTGATTGGCATTCCAATACCAAGTGTAAACAACACTGTATGAACTCAGAAAAAAGAATATATATATATATATATATATATATATATATATATATATATATATATATATATAATGGTTAAAAAGAGACAACAGAGTTATAGCTAGAAGGACAGAAGGGTTTGTAAGTACAGAGTTATGGAGACTAAGAAGTGTGACCTAGATGTAAAGATGTTTATGCCAAATACTTCAATTTTATAATTATCTAGGGAATTGATGTTGAAGAGAAATTTCTTACACTGCAAAGCATACATTTTTTCCCTAAATCTGTGATATGTGTGTGTTACCACAAAATGTAATCATTAAGGTTTCCATCAAAATCAAAACATTGGCATTAGCAGAATATTTATGATGTAGGAAATGTGTAAAAGAAGCTTCACTTAACTTAGACCCTGCGTTGAGGAATCTACATCCTTAGTAGAATTTTCATTTGAGAAATGCAGACAATTTCAGCACCCATTATTTTCTCTATTTTATGGCCAAATACTTGGCAAAACAATATCTTTAAGAAGTCAGGTTTTATTTTGACTAGTAGTTTGAGAAGACAAAGGTACATTATGACAGACAACAATCAGTGGGCATATGAAGTAGTTGATCACAAACCAAGAATAAGGAAGTGATTCATACTAGTGTTCGGTTTGTTTTCTCTGTTTTATTCAAGCTGAGGTGTATGTGGTAGGGACAATCCACTAATGTTTTAATTTGTTAATTCTCTCTGTAAACACCCTCTTAGACATATCCAAATCACATAAAATATTACCTTACATATTTAATATTTATTACTGAAATTTATTAGCAATAAAATTTAACCATCAGATTTACATAATTACTACATACTGTATGTAGATATATTTGTATATTTAAGTATTTTGTTCTGAACTTTCTTTTGAGAAGTATTTTTTTTATTCCAAATAAATTTCAAATCATTGTAGAACTATATGTATAATGTGATTAATTAATATCAGTATGGTAGCTCATGACTGTGATCCCAACACTTGGAGTCTGAGGCATAAAGATTATTGTATGCTTGAAGGAACCCTTTTCTACATATTGAGTTCAAAACCAGTCTGGACTACTACTGAGTAAGGTTTCTCTCAAACATTTATTTCTTTCAAAAATAAAACTAAACACAAAGAAATAAATGAAGAATGAAAGACAGTTAAAATGTTCTTAAGATATTCTTTTGACATATAGTTACTCTTCAACTTTTACATCTTCAGACTCTTGAACATTTGTCACTAGTAGAAAATGGCCAATATTTAAGCAGATTGATTATATTTAAAACTTATATTATTTTTTAAGTCTATCTAAAGGTAAGTTTACTGATTTCTACTAGATAGTAGAAATTAAATAGGTAGCTATGAGAATGTAAGCACTAAATGCTGGCTTTGATATTAATTACTTTTTTTTCCACAGTGGAGGAAACCTTTTATTAGGAGTGAGAAAAAGACACATATCAAAGCACACAGAAGGTCAGAGGGCTGAGGGATTTCAGGATCATGAGACGTCTTCTGGTCTAATTTAGTGTTGGTCAGTTTGGACAGAGACGGGGAAACTGATAGGTCCACAACTTTTGGATAGGTGTATTCTGGTTTTGTCTTGAGATTCTCTGATTGGCTTACAGGCACAGAGGCCTGACATTCAGGAGTAATCATTCATGAATCAATAAAGCATTAGATAGTAAACACTGTGTGAAATGGGGTACTTTTAATGAGCACATTTATGGGGTATGTAAATTATGTCCTAAAGAAGCCCTATAGTGAAAGAATAAATAAATGAAATAAATAACTTGGATCTGGAAAAAGAAGTAAAATAAAGACTTGGAAGGAACAGAAAATATATAAGTGCTATGTTCAAACTGTCACTCATAGGACTGTAACTGCTCCAGTTGTTGAAAGTTGATGTGAGCTGCTGCACAAAGTAAGCTGTATAGCTTTTCCTGGTTAAATGCAAGTGGAAGACGCTCAGTGCAGGAAGGTGGAATAGGACACGTATCAGTCTGTTTCATAAAACTGGGGGCCTAGGAACTGAAGAAGAATGCAAGCTACCTTATGTTGAAGTCTTGTACCATCTCTTGTTATAAACCTCTTTAGGAAACAATCTAAATAAACTTTTGAAGTGCAACATAGTAAAGGAATGCATTGACATGAATTGTATCTCTCTGATGCTTTTTCAAAAGCTTAGGAATGGCAAAAAATGTACTATTCAAAAACAAGTTAAGTGGGATAATTATGACTTTTATAAGAGGAATGAGTTTCAGAAGAATATAAGAAGATTAAGCCAGTCAATAATGGTGTGATGAAATTTCATAAAATATGTGCGCATGTATTTATAAAAGCATTTCAAAGTTGACTAGGTAAAAATAAGACAATGTAACAAGAAATACACCCTCAATTAGAGTTGGAAACTGCTACACTGTTCTCAATAATTAAACAAGGAGACACAAAATCAGTAAGACACAAATGTTGAAAACACTGTCAACCACTTAGATCTAATACATTATGAGCACCCCATGCAACAATAGCGAACAATCATTCTCTTTAAATGTACATGTAACAAGAACCAAGGAGAAACATATTTAAATAAATAAATAAATAAATAAGTATGCCAGATCTTAATAAATTTAAAACAAAAAGCAATCAAACAGTTATACATTTAGAAGTCAAGGTTATTAAACTAGAAGTCAAGAATAAAGAGATAGCCATTAAAGCCAGGAGTGATGGTATTTGCCTGTAATTCCTGCACTAGAAGGGCTAAGGCAACAGGATTAATGCAAGCTCAAAAACAGTCTGGGCTATTGTCAAACCTTTTCAAAAAAAAAAAAGAAAGAAAGAAAGAAAGAAAGAAAGAAAGAAAGAAAGAAAGAAAGAAAGAAGGAAATTATCTACACTAGAAAACTAAACATCACAGTTCTGAATATTCATCATCCAAAAGATAATATTAAGAGAAATATAAAAATATTTTAAATGAATAAAATGAAAAACATAACTTATAAAACTTGTCTAATGCAGAAAATGAATAGAATATGTAAAAATTTACAAAGTTTAATATTCATATTACAAAAGGCTTAGAATAAATAACTTAAGCTTCTACTATATGAAACTAGAGAATGAAAAGGAAATTAAATCTCTAACTAGAAAGAAAGAAAAGTATATAGACAGTAAATATCAGATACTGAAAGCAGAAACATAACAAAAAAGATCAAGAAGACAGCTATTTGATTTCCTGAACAGATTAATGGAATTAAAAAGTTTCTTACTGAGAACTCTTAAGATGATAGGAGACACAGTTTGTAAACATTGTGGACGAAAGAGTGTTAGCTTTATGAAAGTCAATGAAGGACATGAACAGGTCAAAGACGACATGAAGCTAAATTCAATGAAAGTGAAATGAGGAGTCATTTAAAGAAAATACAGAAAAAAATTATTAGTCCCTTGGGTATGAAAAGTTTATCCTTTAGTTAGTGATACTGTATCAATGTTAATTTATTCATTTCTTATTCCTTTTCTGAAAAGGGTGCCATACATGTAAAGACTACACTAGGGTTTTCAGTACTAATTTATTTGAATTTAATGATATTAAAAGAAAAATGGAGGGAAAGTCTCTAAGCAGATTGCAAAGTATAGTAATATTAGTATTTTAAACATCAAAATGAAAAATGAAAAAATGAAATCCCCATTTTTTGTTGCTTAAAGTTTCTCAAAGAAGTATGCCTTTGTGTATTGTGTGTATGTGCTTATGTGCACCAACTTGTCTCTGGTCACTTGTGGCTTGTCTCTGGTCACTTGTGGCTTGTCTCTAGTCACTTGTGGCTTGTCTCTAGTCACTTGTGGCTTGTCTCTGGTCACTTGTGGCTTGTCTCTGGTCACTTGTGGCTGAATCAGAGCTTTCATTTGGACCATTACATGTATACCTGTAGGATATTTGTGTTTTTTTTTTTTTTAATTCAGAGCTTATCTTTATTTGTGCCCAATGTAAGATCTGTAATTAACTTTTTCCCTACTTTTAATTGGATATCTTATTTATTTACATTTCAAATGTTATCCCCTTTCCTGGTTTTCCCTCTGCAAACCTCTATCATGTCTCATATTGATAATCTGGGTCTCATATTGATAATCAAATCTTTATTTTTCCATACTTTAATTGGTAGTAAGAAGACTTGTTCTATTGATTGGCCTTGATTCTTATTAATATCAGCTGCATTAATATAATAAAAAGGGCAAAGAAAGAAACACAAAGCCCATAGTAATGCCCTGAGAGCTTCCGTAAGCAAAAAGGGACCATCTATGCTGTGGAAACCATCTATTTTGCACCTCACAAGGCCATGTGTGCTAAAGTTTAATGTGCATACATGGGAAAAATATATGAGATAAAGAGGTTGTGGATGGAGTGGATGATAATGTTACATTTCTCCACAAGCTGACAGCAATCCCTATACAAGCACTCCCATGCTTTTTCTTTTTAAATGTTTGTTTTATTCCACAGCTTAGTTTCCATTCTTACTTGGCTAACTAGTCTAACATTAATTGTGTTATTATTTTTATATCTTCTACACCAATTTCATATACTTTCTTCTGAATTACTTTAATTCTCTGCTATACAGTTCATGAAGATGATGTCTCAGATGAGTTCGGGAACACCATGAATATAACTAACAACTTAGTCTGTTTTCAAAAAAAAAAAAAGTATATAGAAAGATTTGCCTCTTCTCTTGAAAAATACAATTTATGTATTATCCCTATATTTTAGATATCTGAAATATGACAGAAATTTGCACTAGAAATCTATCTACTATGGCCTGATTTGTGTTGGAGGTAAGCATAAATTAGTGATATCTCTGACACTCACCTTTAGAAGAAATTTCGTGAACCTGTAGTGATAATGACTACTGTCATTTTCTCTTATTTCAAATCATAGAAGCAGATAGTGTCTATATTTTCTTATAGAAACTGGTCTTCTCTATGTTTCAGAAACATGAGTCAGTGTGTTAGATAAATCCATTCTCAAGACAGAATTTTATTTGGGACCATAATTATTTGAATGCAACCTATAGCTAAAAATATTTGCGTTTCTTTGTTATTTTTCTCAGTGTGTGGCAATTTACTTGTCAGAAACTTGACAGGAAGTATTTGTTTTGCTTATATTTCAGGGAACACAGATCACAACAGGGAATGCATGACAGCTCAGATGATGTGCATCCCATCCTGGTGGATACATAAGCAAATAGGATATGTATAAACAGAGGTTGAATTGGTTTTCAAAGCTGGACTTGCTACTAGCAAGGTTCCATTTCATCATTGCCAGTGAAGAACCAAGTATTCAGAAACTTGAACTTGTGAAATCATTTCACAGTCAAGCCATAGAAGATATTGATAAAATTTCTGAGTAGAAACTTTGTATCTTTCTCTCCAAACAACTAGCTCAGCTGCTATCCTGGTAAAACTTCCATTTGTCCTAGACATAAAAAAAGCAGCTGTAAATCCTCAGGAAGGGTATTCTCAGGTTTTGGAATTGCCTAGATAATTTTTGGATAGTGTTCTTCAAGAGATATGTAAAGATAAATATCACATCTTTGAATGACTGAATCCATACAACATTATAGAAAATATATATTGATACAAGCCAGGTATATAATTATACTTATAATACTGCAGGAGTACTCGGGTATTTTTTTATTATCTTGAATGACCAATATCTGCTTGAAATATCAACAGGAAAAGACTTAATTTTATCCCAAATATATGCTTGTCTCAATGTGTCACTCCTACTTCTACTTCTAATGTGTTATTGTATTAGCTGGCTGATATAATTGCTAAACCAACAGTATCATATAGATGGAAGAACTCATACCTGCTCTTGTCTCCATAGGAACAAAAGCAACCTTTGAATTAACTACACATATCTCAGCATCAGATGATATATTTTCACTTTTTAAATCTTTATCTTTAATAATATTTTTGCTATTTTAAAGGCTACTTTGTGCTAATTTTCATTTTTACTTTGTTGTAGAAATAATAGAAATAATTAAGATCCCTGCCCAAGGATTCTACCCTGCCTTAGGTTATGGGGTTCCTAAATAAAAAAACACACACATAGCCTTTATATTTACAATACGCCCTAAACAGCACAATAGCTGGGCATCTGCCTACCATTCATGCTGTTAGAATCTACTTTCTTATCAATAACCCTGGATTATTATTACTTAGAATTTACTATGTTTTATCTGGGCTGCTCTTAACTCCAATTGGACAGTCCTCAGGGCCACTCTTTCCTGACACTTAACACATGGCAGCTTCTCCTTCTTCCTCTCCTGCACATTCTTCTTCTTCTTCCTATCCAAGCCAAGGAAGCCTAATCACCATCTATGTCTCTTCTCATCAGCTATTGGTTAGTGCCATCTTTATTTACCAACTACAATTAACTGGGGTCAAGTTAGTGTCTATGAACAGACTTTCTTGTTTCTGGAGCAACCAGTATTAGAGTAATTGGAGCAAATTAATATTAGAATACATGCAATACCAAATCAGCACACTACATTTTTCTCTATCAGACAATATAACCTTGCTCTATCATTTTAATAAGCACACAAAGTTCCAATTGGTAGTAGTTACCTATTAGCAAAGGAAAATATCACCATATTGGGGACATGCATGTAATCATAGTTTAATTCATATGTTATTACATATATTATTATATATAATATATTATTGTCAGAATCTTATGAATTAAAGAAAATATGTCTAAACTGTGACATAAGATGCTATGTAGCTATCATATGAGACTGGTTTCATGATGCATATTTCCCTGCTTATAAATATTCATGGATATTTGGCCCTTCATATAAATTATTGTATATGGTCTTTAAATATTACTATTGGAAATAATTGGTTATGAATGTTCATGCTGAATCTTCAAATGAAAGCTACACATTCTATAAAATTCTTATTCTCCTGAAATTCTACTTGACTTTTTTGTATATCCTCTAGCAATCTTATGAGAATAGACATTTTGTTTCATTTTACTAACTCCAGTGACTACATTTTGTTATACTATAGACTGTCTTTTATTTTAGTTCCTTCAAAAATATGTTTATCTGCTTTGTATGATGTAGGCATTCCTATTATGTCCCCTTAATTTTAATAATTTTCTTGTTATTGTTTCTGTATTTTTAATTTCAAAAAGTGAAATGAACACAAAGAGTGCTTCAATTACTTCTATTATATAATGTATTCACTACAGAGCACAGTCTTAAATGTTTATTATATTGTAATTCATAAAATGTCACCATATATTGGGGACATGCATGTAATCATAGCTTATTACAGCTGAATATATTATTGTCAGAATCTTATTAATTAAAGAAAATACATGTCTAAAATGTGACATAAGAGTCTATGCAGCTACCATGTGTTTTATCTGTATGAGTATTTTCTAACACCAGTTTTCTTTAGAGTAACTCCTCTGATTTCAAATATTCTCAACACTGCAAAGACTGTTTTTCTATTTTCCTATAAAATGGAAGCAATTTTGAGAATTGATTCCATGTAATGATTTCATATATCTATCAAAGTTGACTGCCAACATTTGTATTTATAGTTAGTTAAGAAGTTGGTTGGTTAGTTAGTTACTCAGTTAGCCATGTATTTTGCCAGAGCAAATGAACTCTGTGTTTTCAACCAAACCCCCACTAACTAATTTACCAAGAATGTTTTTTGATATCTTACATATTTGTAAACAGTGGAATTCTATCTTCATACATGATTGATAGTTCAGATGTAAGAAGAATTCTAAAAGTAAAATTAAATCCTCCTTTCAGAATTAAATCCCCTTTGAGAACTTCTGTATTGCTTGCTGGAATTAAAAGCAACTACTGTGAGCCATGGTCTTCTGATGTGCTCCTTGTCTGTGGGTCTCTATGTCTCTTTTCCAATGTATGCCATCTCTTGATATGCTTTCACAATTATATCAAATTATTGTAATTAAGAGTGTATTTACATTTGCAATATTCTGAGTGAGACTATTTTATTCTAGAATTATGTCTTAGTTGGGAAAACATTCTATACATTCTTTCTCTGATTCAGTGGTTCTGGGATTCTGAAATAGTCATTGGCTACAATTAAGGGTTTTTTCACTGCTTTTTGTCTTTTATGTTGATCACACTTTTCTTATTTATTTATTTATTTTTGTTTCTACTTCATAAGACTATAAGCCATATTTCCTAAAATGCTTGCAAATTTGCATGCAAATGTTTTTAATATTAAAAATAGGTTCTTCCTTCATATGTTCCATCCCAACCACAGTTCTCCTCCACCCATCACTCTAAGATTCCCCTCCCATCTTCTCTCTCCCATATCCAAACCCCTCCATTACCATTCACAAAGGATCAAGTCTCCAAGAAAGAACTAAACACAAGGAAAACCAATAGACAGTAAGACAAGCAAAAAGATCTCATATCAAGCCCGGACAAGGCAATACAATGGGAGGTAAAAAGTTCTAAGAACAAGCAAAAGCGTCAGAAACATATCTATTCCCATAGTCAGGAGCTACACAAAACACCAAGGTAACAGAAACAACAATATACACAGTGGATCTTGTGCAGTCCCATGCATGCATGCCCTGTGTTTGCTTCTTAATCTCTGTAATCCCATATGAGCCCCGATTTAATGGACCACATTCTCCTGGTATCCTCCATACCTTCTAACTCCTACAATCTTTCCTTTTTCTTTTCTGTGAGGTTTCCCAAACTCCACTTTAGATGCTGTGAATATTCCCATCTGCTGCTGGAAGAAGCCCTTCTGATGGCAGCTGGACAAGGCACTGTGCTGATCTGTGAGTACAGCGGAACATCATTAGGAACCATTGCTTTGTTTTTTTTTTTGTTTTTGTTTTTTGTTTTTTTTTTGTTTTGTTTTGTTTTTTTCTTTCTTATTGTATTTGTTTCTACCATAAGTCTCCAGGACTTTCAGTTTCTAGTTCCTGGTCATCCAGGCCGAGTAGGGCATGGGCTCCCTCTCCTGGATTCAACCTCAAATTAAACCAGACATTATTTGGCCTCTTCCATAAGTAATATACCACCATTTTCTTTGAAAATCATTATGAGTTTATAGCACTGCAATCCACACACCTTTTTTACTGGAGTCACATTATTTATTAAATGTGACATACTTTATTTAATGCATATATTTGTACTTTCAATAATTCCAGTTAGTAAATATTTCTTTGACATTAGATCTCACTTTACAAACACGAATTGTTTTTATCTCTCTTTCTTCCTAATTAATTTTATACATTTATCCTTTTCTCTTTTACTTAGAGAAATCACATAAATATCACCCTAATCTAATCTTACTAATTCATAATTGAATTTGAGTGGATAAATAAAAACTTGGCAAATTTGTTTATGAGAAGTCACTCGGGATCAGAATCAGGTGGAGTAAATTTTGCTTTTTATTGTGCAGCTGGGGAAATCTCAATAGACAGGTTACATAGGCATCTCATATACCAAAGAAAAAGACTTTTGGAGACTCCCAGATAAAAGAGGCATATATTTATATGGTATTCTGATTTAAGTAGAAACACATGTATTAAATGCATATAAAAAATTGTGTATCAGAATGGAGAGATGGTTCAGACAGTAAGTCTTTCTTTCCCTTACAATTATAGGGACAACATTTAGTTCCTCAGAGCCCACATAAAAAGTAAATCATGGTGAATTTTTTGGTAAATTTCAATGCTGGGCAGGTAGGTACAGATTGACACCTGGGGATTGATAATAAGCAATCTTAATTTTACTTGATCTCCAGTCTTGAAAAAAATACTCAAAAACGAAGATGAATGTTGACTAAGGAGCTATGACTGAAGTTATTCTCTGGTCTCTACATACCTGTGCACATACATGATAGCATGCATACAAATGTTGACATAAACAGCCGTAAGTGTGCATACACACACTGTTACACACACACAGACACACACACACACACACACACACACACACACACACCATATTCCATATAAATTTGTCTGCGTAGCTATGAGGATGGTTGGTCCTGGTGGATTAAATGACATTCATGGTTATACAGCCTGCCTTTTCTTCTTTTCACTCCAATTGTAAAACAGGAGATATTAAGGATATATCAGAATGAGTTATGGCCTTCTCACTAGTTTTGATCCTTGATTAACAGATTTGTCATTAATCAGGAATCTGTAATTATTTTCCCTTTGTGATGTTCCTACCTTACTGGCGCACTACCATGTTCATCTTTATATTCCTTAACTTTGACATTAGTTGCATTGTATTAAGGGAACAAAACAAATGTTCAAAACTTATGTACTGAAAATCCTAACACTTCCCTTAGATTTATTAGCTATTTGACAACTTGAAAAAAGTTCTAAATATTCAATTCTAGAAGACGTAAAGGTCATAGTTCCTGACCTTGGTGATTGGCTATATAACCTGACCATCAATTTCTATCACATGTGAAGAGTTTTCCTAATCATCATTGCTTGTGACAGGTGATAATAAAGAGCTGCGAGAACTCTCACTAACACATCAAGCAAATAAAACCTGTAAACTAGCTCATTTTGAATACAGATATCACAGGATGATGGCATAAACATTAATAATTTATCTCCATGTTGCCTAGACATAACAATGAAATCACAAACATAATGCCACTAAGACTGGCCACACATGAACTTGAATAAGGGTCATAGAACTAGTGCTCCCTTGCAGAATTAGCAGTTTCCTCATTGGATTGCAGTTGAAATAAGTCAGTCAATCAATCAGTCAGTAAGTAGGCCAGTCAGTACTAAGTAAATAAATAACAAACAAACAACATGTGTCTAAGAGAAATAACCTGTTCTAAGTGAATGGTCAATGGAGAGAATCTTTTTATTATTCCTTGCTTTCTTTCTAAAGACCATGTACTCTTCTAAGCATTTAAATTGCATTATGTCTACATAATCTGTACACAATTTCATAAGTCAAGTTATCTTTCTGGGGTTCCTGAAAGTTCTGGCAGTAAAATGATCTGGAAAGAGGCAGGAAGGAAACTCAGTTCAGCATGATTGAGTTAGGTAGACTTGTTCAAAATTCTGGAGTCTGATCTCCAAATGGCTTATTTTTGCATATTTTGACACAGTAAAACATTGGGAAAAACTTACTTTGTGACAATTATCTCAACCAAGCTTAAGACATGGCTACATTCAAATTTCTGGCAAAGAACCTGTCTGTGGCAGAGCATTGTGACCTCTTCCACAAGAATATGTTTTACACACTGAGAAACTGTGCTCAGCATAAAGTTCTAGGGAGACAGTGTTTGTAATAAACACAAAAGACAACTCTTTCAAATTACATGAAGCTTCTTTCATAAGAACGGGATATTCGGGACTGGCATTACACATAGTAAAGACTACCAGGCCATTAAAGAATATCCACTCCATCCTTATGCACAAAATAGGCTTTTAAATACCTTCCAATGAAGAGTAAAGCCTGTGCATTTAGCAATTCTGATTTCCCTAGGGCTATCTGTAATCATGTGGACCTTGCACACTCAGAATATCTTAACCTTAAAGGTAAAAGTCAAAGTCACAAAGGATGGATTTCTATAGCTATCAGGTAGAGGAGGTAGAGCTTAAAGAGTCTGATGTCAGGACCAATGTCCAGTCATAAAACGAAACTGTTTGGTTAATAAAACATAAATACTCATTAGAACATTGAAAAAGCTTACTCTGTATTGAGATGGATCCCGTTATTAGTCAAATTGATATAGAAGGAAGTTAAAGGGAGGCTGCCACATAGCATTAGTAGCTCAAAACCCTCCCATTATTATAACCATGCAATGAATTCATCTATTTGAAGATAATTGCTTGAAGGTTTTTTTTTTTTTTTTGCATAAAGAAAGCTGTGTTAATTCCAAAAAAAAATTCCTACATTACTAATATTAACCCCTCAAAAGTAGATTGCAGCTATATTCATGTTATTCATTCTGATCTTTTAAGGTGTTTAAAAGGAAAGTTTGAAAGAAAACTAAACATTTTAAAAATAACTTGTGTGACATAAGCAATGTCATATGTTGCATTCGGCACTTTGTAGATAGGACGTCTAAAATATAACAGCTGTAATGGTTCTAGAACAGCCTTGATGTCCCTGATACTCAGCTCAAACCATCTATAGAAAAGAAAACTCTCCAAGCCTTAAATACATTAAAAAAAAAAAAAACCTTTCAATTGGTGACATGGTCAAGAATAAATTAGCTATCTTTTACAAATATTACTCTTTCCTTTTCTTATTAGTTTATCTGTAGATGACATCTGTGTAGGTGCCAAAACTCTCATTGTAATATTAACTGAGTAAAGTTCATTTGATCCAATTTCCTACCATTCTTTTAACTGATGAGCTGGCAAATCCATCTCTCATCAACACTGTGCAGCTATTACAAAGGATTCGGTGATGGCTTACAGACTGGCTTCATAAAACAAGAGCTCATCCAGTTAAAAAAGGAATGATAAAGATAAATTGAGATATGTCTAAATGAAATAAAAAATTATTGCTTTGTGAGAATTCCACGAGTAGCTGACAGTAGCATGCAATATCCACTTAACAGCATTAGGAATTAAAGGCATGCCACTGACAGAGACTGATGCCTTTCTTTTGTGAATACAACTTGGGCAGTTTAGAATAAATATTGTAATAATTGATCTTTCTGTGTGATGTGCAAAGTTAAATGACACTTGATTTATGGCAGCATTTTCCCGACGTTGGCTGTGATAAATTTTGTTTGCATTCTTCTAATAAAAACATGGTCAAAACTTCAATTACCCATAATAAAATACTGAAAAATCCAACAGAAACACAGCGGGTAGGAGAGCCTGCCATCATTTGGATATTGGCCTCCACTAGAACTGTTTCTGCCAGGTATGGTAGTAACAGGAAGAAAATAGTTGCTGGTTAATGAGACTGGAATACTCCATCAGAGTAGTAGAATCAGGAGTGGAAAATCAGTGTTAAATCAACTGCCTCGTTACCTTATTAGGACTTAGGAAGCTCCCACAGATTATTAAAAGTTGACATTCTGATTATAAGTGATATTTTAAAATCAGGCTTGGGTGTGATTTGATTTGGAGAGAGCCTCCTGGCTTCTATCCAGTGCATTCAAAGAAGTATTTCATTAATAATGTCATAATCTGTCTGTAGTCAGGTGTGATTTTGAAATATGAACCTTGGCCATCTGTGTCATTTTACATAAAGAAATCTGAGCTTTGCTAACTACTGACTCAGGATATGAGGTAAAGAAAAACAACTCAGAATAAATATTTACATAGATCAGAAATATTGGCAAAATACCTTTTCCTGGTGTTCAGATTTGCTAAAATTCAACATATAGCTATCTAAACATATTTAAAAATAGAATCTTCTTATGAGCTTCTTAGTTTTAATTGAAAACTCTAAAATATATAACTTTATGAATTTATATTCTCATTTAATAAATATTTAGTCTTAGTGTGGAAGGGTGATTCAAAGATTAATAAACCTCATGATTAGATATTTATTTAGAAAAGTAATTCTGAGTTGTGAAAATAAAAATTCAAATCAACTTTGTGAACTTTGTGTGGATAACACAGTGCCTTATCTCATTGTTTCTTTGCCCCTATTCCATCTGCAGTAATCAATTTAAACAGCATTATATTGTTATACATTTGCATTTTCTCTAATCCACATGATTGATAACAACGTCCCCATTGTGAGGAGATCTTTAAACTTAATTAAGAAAATATTTTTTATTACTCATGATATATAAACACTTATATTAGAATTGGTAGCAAAGAAACGTATGTCCTACCTGTGTTTTCTGAGGATATTCTATTACAAACTTATATTATCAATAATATATTTTAGTGGTAGTTTGGTTAATAATGAAGTTTAATTTAGATAAAATGGAGAAAAGAATGTTTGCCTTTACATTTTTGATATTATGTTGTTTTAATATTGTTAGGCTAATACTGTGACATTAATAGACTAATTAATGGCTTAATATTGCTAGACTCTTAAACCAGAAAAATTATTTTCTTAACATGTTTTTATATATTTAAATAATTTTAAATTCTAAAATATTCACATCTATACAAATATACACATTATATGTAAATAAACCAATATTTACTCATTAAGTTAAGTTAAAGTTGATTAAGGACCTCTTCACAATGGGGGCATTGTTATTAAACAGGTAGGTCAAAGAAACTACAAAATAATAATATGAAGCTGTTTAAATTAATTACTGTTGATAAAATAGGTGTCAAGGAAATAATACAATTAGGTATTGTGTTTTCAAAATTGGTGGTTTGAGTTTCTATTTTCACAACTCAGAAATGTGTGTGTGCATGTGTGTGTGTGTGTGTGTGTGTGTGTGTATGTGTATGTGCATGTGTGTGATTTGTGTGTGTTAGTGGACTCATAGAGGGTAGAAGAGGGTGTCAGTTCTTCCAGAACTTGAATTGCAGGCAGTCGTGTATTGCCTGTACTGGGTATTAGTAACTGCCCATCAGTTCCTTACAAGATCAACAGAAAATCTTAACTGTTCACCCATATCTCCATATCCAAAATTTTGCAATGTTTTTAAGACAAGCATTTTTACATGAAAGGATTTAATCATAAATTCAACAATTGTATATCATAATAGAATCGTTTAGTTTCAGTTTGTAAGAAAATTTATTTCAATTTATTTCATATTGAGACAAATGTACAAACTCAGGTGCTGCCATGGCTTCTCAAAGACACACATATTCATACATACATACACACACACATAATTTATTATACACTAAAACTATCAGAAACCTGTAGGATATTATTCCTGCAGGGAGTCCACTAGAGTGGGTTAGCCACACAGCATACCCTGTAGGCATTAAATTTGAGAGTGGTTTCATTTCGTAGCACCTATCTTGATGCAGGAGTACATTTATGAGAGATGATTGTTTCCATCTTTTCACTTTATTCTCCTGTGTTTTCTGATAATGAAATATCTCCCTGGTTTAGTAAAGTGTAAATATTCTCAACTACAGAATATGCTATGTGTGATTTGCACATGATTTAATGCACAGTTAAGTACAGAAGTACCTTTGGTTTCCTACAAATCTGAGCTTATCTCACATAAATAGTCTTTGCAAAATTTAAAATTATTTCTATTAGACCTTTTCATGCCCATAACTTTTGTATTGAAGATAAAATGCATTAATATTTATTTCTAAGTTGAGAAAGCTGTAGGAATCACTTATACTATCTTCCTCTTCCCTTGTTATTACCAGTTGTTTTTGACAAAAGCATATTTTTAAATTATCACTTATTATATTTACAAATTTAGAGGCCATCCTTTAATTTTGATTTTCAACTCACAGTGACTATCATTTATATCATGTGTCTTATATAAGGTAATAGGTTTATACTCCTTTCTATCACCATTTTTTACTCTATTTACTACATTTTTGCAGGTGGCATGTTCATTTGTACATAAAATAGAATGTAGTCTATTCATGGGGAGAATATAGCAATTATAGGTGACTTACAAAATCAATGTACTTCTACATATGATCACTGAGCAGTGAAGATAAAACACTGTGCTTGTCTCAAAATATGAAAGACCTATGAATCAGTCTTACAAACTACATTTTAAGGTATTTTTTTCTGAGATAAAAAGATAATTAGTGGAGATAGTACATTGTTGATTGGCTAGAAAAATCAATATTGGTGGAGAATTTTTTGAGCCACTTGGTAGAAATCTAACATTGGGTCAGGACAAGGAAGTGGGCTTCAGGCAGGAATTTGACATTGGGCCATGACAAGAAAGCAAGCTCAGGCAGGAATGTAGGCTTGAATATGACTTTAGGCCAGGACAGGGAAGTAGGCTGAGATATCTTGATCATTCTGATATGCCCTTAGAATCATTGATCAAGAGAGTGATCATGGGACTTTGCTTATTGCCTCGCTTGTTCCTTGACTATTTATGTTTATTGTCTTGCCTGTTTCTCAACCTAGAACTGACTTTATTACTGCAATGAAAATAGTATAAAACAGATTGGGGAAAAAAATAAACCCGCCTTAGCCTCAGAACTGGCTGGGGTCATGCTACAATGTTATCTAATTGTTTTTCTATTTAATTCTCGCTCCTGAGCTGGAGAACCTGCTGACTGTGCTGGCTTGGTCAAATATTGTTCAAAGAATACTCAGACATATATTTTAAAATGTTACAAATTCATGGGGGTCATTATTAAAATCTAGTACATGTTCATATTTTGCAATTATTTCTTCTACTGAAAAATTCACCCACTTATTATATATACTTAAAAGGTTTGTAATGTGTTCATAAGGTGGTGTACCTGCCCTCAGGATGGATTCTAAATATTTCCATCACTGTAGAAAGAAACCTCCATCTTATTATTCATTCATCATTCCTGCCAACCTCAGCTCTACAGAACCATGAACATGCTACCTTTTCTAATTAAGTACAAGAGTTCCATATATCTGTTGTCCTTCTTACTGGTGCAGAATACCCAGGATACAATCCACAGAACTTAAGAAGTTAAAAAGCCAAAAGGCATAAGTGAGGATGCTTCAATCCCACATGGGAGGGAGAATAAAGCAATCACAGAGGGAGTAGAAGGAGGGAGGGACCTGAGTGGAAAAGGGGAGGAGGGAAAAAGGGAGGAGGGAAAAGGGGAGGAGGGAAAAGGGGAGGAGGGAAAAGGGGAGGAGGGAAAAGGGGAAGGAACATGATCAGATATTGGGGAGGGGGGAGGTGGGAATAGGAGTGAATTCTTGAGGGTCAACAGAATGAATGGAAATATGCAATCTCCGGAGGTGAGAGGTGGGGGGATGCTCTAGAATGTACCAGAGACCTGGGAGGTAAGAGACTCTCAGGACTAAAAGGATGAGACCTTAGATAAAAATACCCAATAGTGGGGAGAGGTAACTTGTAGAGTCTACTTCTAGTAGAAAGACAGGGCATCAAGTGGAAGGATGGTGTTGCCATCCCACAGTCAAAAGAGTTGTTCTTGTCTAAAAGAAGTCCAAAGATAAAAATGGAAAAGAGACTGAGGGAAATTAGGTACAGTGACCAGCCCAAATTGGGATCAAGAGGAGGCTCCAAGGCCCAAGACTATTACTGATGTTATGATGTACTTACACATAGGAGCCTAGCATGGCTGGTCTCCGAGAGGCTCAACAAGCAGCTGGCTGATGTAAAAAACTAACACCCACCTTCCCCCCTTGCCTGCAAGAGAGGAATAAATGGGCCCAGAGTTCTTCTGCAAGTATCCTTTTATTAATCCATGTGGAGAAAGAGGAAGAGAGAGGGAGAGCGTCTCCAGAAATACCTTGTTCAATTTTACCTCAGTGTGACGTATGACGCTTGGGTTGGCTGGCTGCCCGTTACCTTAAGATATGCCCCGGGATTGGGCGGTGACTTGTGGCTGCCATGACGCACGCGCACTTGAACTTGGTTACGTATCTAGGCAACCGGCACTGGTAACTTACGTCACCACGCCTGCGCACTGAGCTTGTTTACAACCGTCTCTAGGTAACCCGCTCGGGAGTGTACGGCTTGGGGAGGGAGCCGTGCAGCTCCCAACAGGCTGAGACAGATGCAGATACTTACACTCAATCAATGGACTGAAGTCAGGGACCCTTGTAGTTGAATGAAGGAAAGGCTGGAAGAAGATGAGGAGGAGGGTGATCCCTTAGGAAGACTAGCTCTCTCAACCAACCTAGACCCCTGAGATCTCTCAGACACTGAGCCACCAACAAGGCAGCATATACTAGCTGGTCTAAGGCCCTGACACAAATACAGCAGAGGACAGCCTGGTCTGGCCTTCCGGAGAGAAGATGCATTTAATGCTCAAGCAACTTGAAGTCCCAGGAAGTGGGAAGGCCTGGCAGGGGAGGGTGGGGTGGGGTAGAGACATCTGCTTAGAGATAGAGAAGGAGGAAATGGGATGAGGAGCTCTCAAAGGACAGACCTTTAGGGGGATAATAAATGGACTGTACCACTACTAGGCAGGAGGAAGATTGAAGTCTTACCAGATTCTACAGCATTTTTACTTTTTAAATATATTTGATACCTCATGTATTACATTTTTTCTATTTGTGAGAAATAACTTGTCTTCTGAGAACTATAGTTGAAAAGGTCAGCTCAGGAACTGACCTTGGGTGGGGACACATTCCATAGGACTGACCATTGTCCACCTTCAGACAAGGGAAGTCCTTGTTACCTCATTCCCTAAAGAGCAATCACTTTAAAGGGTGCACTGTTCTGCCAATCATATTATGCCTAGTTGCTGATGCTCTATTCTGCCCCTGGAAACTATATAAAAATTCACAGATCATCATACGGGGCGCGGGGGTGGGGGTGGGGGCTCTTCTTTGGGTCTGGGATGACCCCAGTACACTGGAACAAATTCCTCTTGCTTTTTGCATCGATCCCTGCTCCATGTGGTTCACTCAGGGGGTCCTTGGAGTCTTACATAGTCTCAGTAATTAAACAAAGGGGTAGGGTGAAGGTAGGAACTGGTTGTTATTGTTGTGCGAGGACACACACAGTCCTCACTAACCTTTCCAGCCTTTCTCAGGGCAACACTCACGCGATCATGATCAAGACTCCTTCCCTGCTGTTTGGATCCACTGGAGTTAAACTGCAGCAGTCCAGGCTTTGTTGTCTGAGCTTCTGGAGTCCGCATGGGTGTCCGGGTGGGGACTGTTTCTCAGCACAGTGTTTTCTCCATTGGGGCCTCAGGAATTAAGTGATTTGCCATACCAGACCCGAGGTTTTAAGCTAAATTCAACCAATTACAACTAGGGCGTTTCATACATTACTTCATGGGGTTTCTTTATCACTCTCAGGAACACATGCTATCAATGGCTTTTTTATTTGTTCCCCCCCCCCCACCTTCAGGCCACAGCAGGAATCAGTGGCGGGCAGTATGAGCTGCCTTTATCACCAGCAACACCCACTCTCTATCACTTGGTTTTCATAGCTATCTGGAGCCATGGGGACTGCAGCCATGGGGAGTGCAGCCATGGTGGGCTTAGGGCTGAGGCTGCGAGCAACTTTTACAGCATCTGGAAAAATGCTGTAAATTGGGATTGGAGAGGCTTCCAGGAGTCAATGCGGTGACCTTAGCTGAGATGCTTAACAGTGGTGATTTGGAACCTGAAGAGGCCATCTTCTGTAGCCAGGACTCACAATGGAGGAATAAGGACACCAACCCACCTATAAACTTCTAACCCAAAATGTGTCCTGTCTTAAAGAAATATACAGGCAAAGATGGAGCAGAGATTTAGGGAATGGCCAACCTATATCTGTCCCAATTTGAGACACATCTCATGGGTAAGGACCAATCCCTGACACTATTGTGATACTCTAATATGCTAGTAGACAGGTGTCTAGCATAACTGTCCTCTGAGAAGCACTACCCAGCAGCTGACTGAAACAGTTGCAGATACCACAGTCGAACTTTGGATTGAGGTTGGGGAGTCCTATGATAGAATTGGCAGAAGGATTGAAGGTCCTGAATGGGATAGGAACTCCACAGGAAGACCAACAATCAACTAACCTGTACCCATGGGAGTTCTCTGAGACTGAGTCACCAACCAAAGATCATACACTGTCTGTACCTACGCCCCTATATGTGTATCAGAGGTGCAGCTAGGTCTCCATGTGGGTCTCCCAACAACTGAAGCAAGAGCTGTGCCTAATGTCATTGCATGACTGCAGAATCTGTCACTAAACAGTTCACCTTATCTGTCATCATTGGAAGAAGGTATGCCTAACCCTGCAGAGATATGATGCACCAGGGTGAAGGGATACCAGGAGAACCCAGCATCTTAGAAGAAAGGGGGAAGGAACATAGGGGAAGGAACTCTATGAGGGGGCCCTGGGAGTAGGAGCAGAGTTGGAAATGTAGACTTTTAAGAAAAGCAACAACAAAAACAAAAACAAACACCACCTGACCAGGTCTACTCCCATTAACAGGGTACCCATTACCATCCCAATACCAACACCAACATCAACAACATCACAACTACCACCATCATCATAAACAACAAGAACATCATCAACATTAACACTACAATATGACTACTATCATCACATCACAGAAACACCACCACCACCACCACCACCACCACCACCACCACCACCACACATTGATATGATAAATGAATATCCATTAAAAAAAACTCCTTCTTATTGGAAATATTTTAGTAATGACTGTTTTAACATAAATACTCAGAAGCACATTTATTATTGTAATTATATACTCATGTATATACGAATAATTTTTGCCTAAAAATTACCATATTTATTTTCCATTTGTTGGTCTCAGCTATTCATATATATACTCCGCTAAGTCCATACAAATTCTTTCTACTCAACTTTAAGTTTTCTTAAAAACAAACAACAAAAAAACCCCAATATAACGACAAAACTTTCAAAACCTAGACAACAAAATACAATACCCCAAAATAAACAAAACAAAACAAAATGACTAAATTGCAACCAAATAAAAGCACACATACAAAAACTATGGAGTTCATTATTTGCTGGTCAACTATTCCAAAAGGTAAACTTTGCCCTGGGGAGATTGTTTTACCCAGTGTTATTCCATTGGAGAAAAAATGTGTTTTTCTATCTCATTAGGCATAAATGATAGTTCCATTGATAATCTTTACCTTAGCGGTTAGTTTACTATTCATATTCATTCATTTGTTTTTTAAACTATATAATGAAATAAAATATAATAAGGTAAATATAATTTGGTAAAAAAAAAAAATCATATCCTTGAAACTGGACAAGACAAACTAACAGAACCCAAAAGAAGGTACAAAAGTCAGAGACTTATTCTCTCACATACTCAGGATCCTATAAAACACTGGTATGTACTCACTTATAAGTGAATGTTAGCCGATGAGTAACAATCATTCTATAATCCACAGACCCAGAAAGGCCAAATAACAAGCGAAGGCTCTAAAGGGATGGATGGATCTTCTTGAGAAGTGGAAATAGAATAAACAGATTTTACAAGTGGACTGGGGTAGAGTACAGAAGGGGACAGCAGGGGTCAGGTTTGGGGTGGGAATAAATTGAGGAAGAGAGTATGGGATGAGAGGACTGGAATTGAAGAACATGGAGAAGGGGGCAATGTAGAAACCTAGTACAGTAGAAATTTCCTGTCTCCTATTAGGGTGACCCTTGCTAGGACTCCTAGTAATGGATTTGGGGTCCTAACCAGCCATTCTCTATAAGAAGAAAAGGCTTTCCAGTAGTGGGACTGGAAAATCAATTCAACCCTAAAATGCTGCCTGTAAGATGTGCTGGAGTATAGAATTTATGGGAGCTACCACATAATGACTGGTCTAGTTTGAGACCCACACCAAAGAAGGAGCCCTTGCTTTCCACTGTATGGAAGACCAGGAACCAGATGGCTGGATAGCCAAAAGAACTAAAACTAACCAATGAACTAACTAAATAAATAAATAAATATCAATAAAGTGATTCCTAATGATATTCTGCTATACTTATAGATATGTCCCTAGACCAGTCAAAATTCGAGTAGATTTCTCAGGCAGCTAATGGGAGCAGATGTTGTACATACTGTTTCAGTCTCTCTGAGTTCCTATTAGTTTTACTCATGGTTATTTATTGGATTTGTTACCTTGGTGTCCTCCATCTCCTTTGATTCTTGTATTCTTTCTGCCTCCACTTCTGCTAGAATCCTTGAGCTCTGGGTGGAGGTATTTTATAGAAACATGCCATTCTTATTGACAGTATCTTTTGCCTTACAAAACGTTTGCAATTTTATGAGGTCCCATTTGTTAAATCTAAAACTTATAGCACAAGCCAATGCTGTTCTATTCAGGAATTTTTCCCCAGTGTCCATATCTTTGAGGTTTTTCCCCACTTTCTCCTCTATAAGTTTCAGTGTCTCTGGTTTTATGAAGAGTTCTTTGAACCACTTAGGCTTGACCTTAGTACAAGGAGATAAGAATGGATCAATTCCCAGTCTTCTACATGATAACTGCTGCTTGTGCCAGCACCATTTTTTGAAAATGCTGTCTTTTTTCCTCTGGATGGTTTTAGCTCTCTGGTCAAAGATCAAGTGACCATAGGTATGTAGGTTCATTTCTGGGTCTTCAATTCTATTCCATTGATCTACCTGTCTGATCTACCATGCAATTTTTATTACAATTGCTCTGTAGTACAGCTTGAGGTCAGGCATGGTGATTCCCCCAGAGGTTCTTTTATTGTTGAGAATAGTTTTTGCTATCCTAGGTTTTTTATTATTCCAAATGAATTTGCAAAGTGCCCTTTCTAACTCAGTGAAGAATTGATTTGGAATTTTGATGGAGATTGCCTTAAATCTGTAGATTGCTTTAGGCAAGATAGCCATTTTTACTATATTGATCCTGCCAATCTATGAGCATGGGAGACCCTTCCATCTTCTGAGATCTTCTTGGATTTCTTTCTTCAGAGACTTGAAGTATTTATCATACAGATCTTTCACTTCCTTAGTTAGAGTCACACCAAGATATTTTATATTGTTTGTGACTATTGTGCAGGGTGTTGTTTCCCTAATTTCTTTCTCAGCCCATTTATCCTTTGTGTAGAGAAAGGCCATTGATTTGTTTGAGTTAATATTATATCCAGATACTTTACCGAAGCTGTTTATCAGGTTTAGGAGTTCTCTAGTGGAATTTTTAGGGTCACTTATGGGGTGGGGGAAGGTATAGGGGACTTTCAGGATAGCATCTGAAATGTAAATGTAGAAAATATCTAATAAAAATGGAAAAAAAAAAAAGAAAAAGCAACAAGCCATTCAGGGTTGAGTGTTCTAAGGTCTTTCTCTGTGTGATGTCTGGCTGTGGGTCTATGTATTTGTTTCCATCTGCTGCAGGAAGCATTTTCTCTGACAAAAGCTGAAAAAGTACTGATCTATGAGTATAGAAATACATAATATAATAAACAATAAGCAATATCAATAAAAGTAACAGTCATTTCTCCACCTATTTTCTTTTCTATTTTCATTCTCTTCTTTCCCTCCCTCCTTCCTCTTTTTAAGATTTTTGTTTTTTTCTTTTTAGCCAGTATCATTGAATTTGGCCCTAAGTCCCTGGGCTATCTAGTCTCAGGTTCTTGATGAACCAAACAATGTCAGATATGGTTTCCATCTAGCGGAGTAGGACTTAAAGATATTGGTTATTTTTACCCACTAGGTTTGTGTCCCCATTGCCCTGATATTTCTTGTACATTGTGCTTTTAAATACAAACAAGCTGTTCCCTCTTTCTTCTTATTTTCCCCCCTTTATCAATTTCTTTTTATGGCATTAATAATACAGTTTAGTAATCATAATGTAGACTTCAAAGAAACATTAATTTTGATTTGTAGGGTATTATTCTGCTATTAACATGGCATCTTACACTATTAAACATTTTCTGACTCAGTTTTTTCACATGTTAGTTGAAATAGTAAGTGCTAGCTTTACAGATTAGAGTACTCAATGAAAATACATGCAAAACATCTCCCTTTATGAAAAAAACACATAATAAATGATGGTCTTAAAATTGTTAATAGGACCAGTCAATGCTACTTTGTAAGTTTCTATAAAATATTTGGATAAAGTAAATTCAAGCATATGTGTGCCCTGGGAATACTATGAGGCTATAACAGGAGAATACTCCTTTGCCTGAAGAGAAAGATGTCCAACACTTATAAAATGTAACTTGGTTAAATTACATTATATTCTTCATGTCAATATAATCCATCCATAATAAACTCCAAAACATTTACATTAGGATGCTCAGAGGGAGCACTGTGTGAAACATGCTTCATAGTTTGTAAAGAATTTTGTCCAGTTGTGATTTGTACAGGAATGGTATTCTACGGTGTCAGATAACTAGAAGATCTGAAATTATGGACAACAAAAATGTTCTTACCTATCAAGATACATAGAAATATCAAGAAAATAATGCATTTGTATGCTCTTCTTTTACCACATCCACATTAAAATACTAGTTATTAAATGGAGTGATGGTTCAGTGTTTAGGAGCACTGAATCATGTTTTAGAAGACATAAGTTCAATTCCCGTGTACAAAAGGCAGTTCATGATAGTCTCTAAGTCCAGATTCAGGGATCTGACTGACAAAGTCTTCTGGTTTCTATGGGCTCCAGGTAAAGACATGTCATATATTGTATGGACATACATAAAGGCAAATAGCCCTATACATAAAATATAAGTTAAAAATAAAAAAAAAAAATCCATATGTTCCTGTTGTGGGGATATGGGATGAGTTTGACTAAGACTGATAATACAACATGAAATTTAAAAGCTAAAATGGTTAAATGTAACAATAAATGATATATCTACATAATTATTTGCCTGTATACACATAGTGCCAATTTCTGGTAATTATATATCATTTATTTTTACATTTAACAATTTTAGCTTTTAAATTTCATGTTGTATTATCAGTCTTTATTGAACTCATCCCATATCCCCACAACAGGAACATATGTTTTTTTTTTCCTCATTTCACTTATTATTAATTTATCTATTTTTTTATTTACTAACAAATTTCCTGAGAAATTTCTTGAAGTATTACCACTAAACTGAAAGATTAATCACATAAATTTTATGCACATATAAAGAAATATTAGATAAAATAACAATTAAAATTCATGCTACATATTTTATTGGAAAATGAAGTAAAAGTTGTAAACATCATCATAGGGTTTAAAGTTTTAAGAACTGAAAATTAGGATAGCTGCAACCATCAAAAAAGTTAGGTAGAGTTATGTAGGAAATGAATTGAGAATAGTTGTGCATACCCTCAATATAACATACAAAACTTTCTCAGAATAATCAGAATTTCAGAGGACTTGAGGCTATGGGCAATGGCAAGCTGTGCACGAAGAGCAGTTGTGATGCTTGTTGCCTCTCACCATCTCATGGAACATTTCCTTCTTTAGGATGAGTTCATGTTGCCTTAATTGGATATTTCTCCTACACTCCAGTGTCCATTACAGATGATTTATCATTACAGAAGTGTAGAGAGCCATGCCCGAGCAGGTTCTGCGGCCATTCCAAGATGGCGCTGACAACCTGTCACCACCCCCAGTCTGGGACAAGCAAACAAGTTCAGTGCACATGTGCTTGTGACAAAGCCACGTAAGTCACCGCCCATCCCGGGGCGTAACTTGAGGTAATGGGCAGTCAGCCAATCCTGACGACACATGTTTCACTGAGGTGTATTTAAGTGGGAGCCATCTTGAGCTTGCCCTCTTCCTCTGCATGATATAATAAAGTTATGCTTGCAGAAGGATTCTGGTGTCCACGTCCGTTCTTGCTGGCGAGGCGGTAGCGTGGGCATTTACACAGAAGATTACATTTTTGATGTTACAGTTCTCTTCATGTTGGAAAGCCTCACTTTCTTTGCTTCCTATTCTCCATGTTTGTTTAAGTGTTCTATTTTAGATGCCACATTTCTTGATATCATTGTACATGCAGATAATTCTCAAGCTATTTATTTTCCCATTACGCGTCAACTCTGTGTAAATCTTTTTGAGTCAATTCAGAAATTTGTCTCTAACCTGAAACTCTGCAAACCTAGCTATGATACTTGTAAATTTTAATAAAGAAAACAAAACAAAATACTGTTAACAGGGATAAAGCAGTCCATGAAAGTTATTCCTGCTATAGCAAAAATAAAGTTGATCTCAAATTAAGTAATCATTATCAACAGTATTCTCAAAAGTGCACCTGTCCAAATCTACCTAAAGTAGGGCTAATGTATTTTAAATAATAAATTAACTCAATTGTCTTATCAAAGGGATAATATTGATAATGGTGATAAAAATAGTGATGAAACAAAGTAATAAAACAGCCCTGGAATATCATCATACACAGTAATGTGATACCCTAGCTCTCCCAGATTGAGGAGCTGTTTTGTAGGAAACCACGTGCCTTTAAATCCCAAACTCTAGTGAATACCATGCAACATATTTTATAATGTTAGTGATTATCTACTGGATCCTTATCAATGCATCTTTAGAAGATTTGTAGAAACTTATATAGGTAGAATTGATATTTACTGCAACCTTGCTTGATGATATTCTCTGGGAAGAATAAAGAAAATCTATATACCTGAGATACATTATTGACAGACCAAAGAAAAATTACATCTGAGACTTTCAGGTGATCTAGTAAGAACACTGGGATTTCTTTCAGTCACACTGTAGAAGAGATGGCAGGTTGCCATGGATCAGCCCCAGGCAGCCTCTCTCAATCCATGGAAAAAATTTCCAGGTTCCCATTACAGGCAGGCATGGAGTTGGTGACAAAAAAGATGAAAAACAGACATGCACACAGTGGAGTGCTGTATCTGGATGTATTTTTTTTTTCCAAGCAAACACCAGATTTTTAATACAGAAAAAAACAAGAAAGCCAGGCAAATACATTTTCCAGGGTACACTGCTTCTTAACATAAAACAAAGAAAATGCATACATAAAAAGATGACGGGAGCCAGGCTGTGTTTACAACTGAGAATAGGAACAACCAATAATTAAGATCAGCTAAACACAGGAGCCAGGTGAATACTGTTATAATGCTAGTCTATTGTTAAACCTACCAACAGGGGTCCTTTAGTAAATACCTGATTATGCTATTCCTCTGGGCCTAGTGAAAAACCTACACCAGGGGAATTCCATTCTACAACCCACCTATTTCCTAGGCCACTGTGTATTTCTGTGTTTGGGTGTGACTCGGCTATTGTCCTAAGTAATTACTATGTAGACTAGCCCTGAGCTTTTCTAGCTATTCAAGTAAATTGTAATGCCTAATTAGTTTCACTGACTCTACTAAAGTAAAATTGAATGTTACTGAATAGGTAACACTTTTACTGAATTCCAAGCTCAGGGTTGATTCAAGGACTGCCTAGAACATTGGAACACAGGCAAAGGCTTAGCTATATGTTGAAATCAATCCTTAAAGGGACTTATAATAAAATACTGAAAGAGAGCACAGGGAACCATACACCAGACTAACGCAGGGACAGGTTTTGTTTTTTTTTTTTTTCCTTTTTTTTTTTTTTTTTTTTTTTTTTTTTTTTTTTTTTTTTTTTTTTTTTTTTTTTTTTTTCTTTTTTTCTTTTTTCAACTTTTATTAGATATTTTCTTCATTTACATTTCAAGTGTTATCCAGAAAGTTCCCTATATCCTCCCCCCTCCCGGCCCTGCTACCCTACCCACCCGCTCCCACCCCCTGGCCCCGGCGTTCCCCTGTATTGGGGCATATAAAGTCTGCATAACCAAGGGGCCTCTCTTCCCACTGATGGCCAANCAGTTGTGCCAGCACCATTTGTTGAAAAGGCTGTCTTTTTTCCACTGGATAGTTTTAGCTGCAGGGACAGGTTTTGCTCGTAAGTGCTATGGGAATGCCAAGGTTCCAGGAGGATAAGTTTCTGTGAAACTCTTTGTCTCAGGACTGCTTCCAGGTTTGAAAACCTGTCAAGCAGACTTCACTGGAGTTGATGTAACAGCAGGTAAATTCAGAAACATGGATACATAATAACTCCTCTTCTCAGTGCTCTGATGTAATATTTTGCAAGAAAAATTAAGGACAGGATGATGTGGTTTTGCTCATACTATGAAAGTGCTTTTTATCCACCTAGCAGTCACAGTTATAGCAGCTTGCATCTGAATTCAGAAAGCAGAGAACCAGACTGGGATGCTACCCCTGTTCATCTCTGGTTCTCCTTTGTGTTTAGCATGGACCTCAGCCTATAGAACACTGCCACTTATTATTAAGGAGTTCTTCTTATTTCAATTAATAATATATATAATCCCTCACAAGTATTCACAAAGCTTCATTTCCACAATGATTCTACATTCCAATATTTTACAATCAAGATCAACTATTATAATGGATGAGTTAATATAACTGCAACTCAGAAGACACATATTACTAGGTTCAGTTTCTTTGTACCTTCTACCTTCTGTATAGTTTAGCAAAAATTTGGATGACATGTGGTTAGGAAATGGGTATAATTGTTTCAAGAGATATGGCTACCTTGTACATGTCTTGAATATTTGGCCCAAAAGGAGTGGCACTATTAGGAGGTATGACCTTGCTGGAGGAGATAAAGTCTTGTTCAAGTAGGTGTAGCCTTTTTAGAGGGTATGACTTTGAGTTCTCCTATGCTCAAGATATACCCAGTGTGGTATTGAAAAATCATATGTGACCTTTGTGACCCAATGCTCCAAGGCATGCTAATCATAAAACAGATAGCACATTCCTATACCCACCCGCTTCCTGGGTTCCAGGAGTGTTCATTCAAAGAAAGTCACCCTGACCCCACCCTGACCTCTGCTGGAATCCACTATGCAAATGTGCTATTGTTACAGGCTCATAGAAAACTGTCTTGAGAAATAACCCACACAATTACCAGGTATTCCTTGTGATTCTTGTGACTTTGTACTTCCTTGTGACTCTTAAATGGTATTTTTGGTATTTTCCAACAACACCCTCCCTACCCCTTTGAGTTGTGGTTTCTCACTTTAAATATCCCCTTACCAAGCTACCCAGGTCTCACAGTTCTACAACCCTGCATGGTGTACTCTGTGGGTCCCAGAGCAGTCTTGGAATAAAAGTCTTCTTGCAGTTTGCATCAAGTCTGTTTCTCGTGAGTGATTTGGGGTGTCACCTCTCTTGTGGGTCTTTCAGTATATAGTTTCCTTCTGCTGCCTATGGAAAAAGATGTAGAACTCTAAGTTTGTTCTCCAGCACCATGCCTGTCTTATTGTATGCTGTCCTATTTCCTGCCACAATGATAATGGAATAAACCTCTGAAATAGTAAACCACTTTCAATGAAATGTTTTCCTTTATAAGTGTTGCCATTGTCATGGTGTTTCTTCACAGCAATAAAATCTAAGACAGAAGTTTGTATTAGAGACTGTGTTATTACTGTGATGGGCCTGACCTTCCCTTTGTTTGGAGTATTATGAATTTGGGGACTTTTGGTAGGAAAATAGTTGAATGCTTTAAGCACTGCTTAATGGGTAGTAGAATTCCTAGAAGAAGCTTTGAAGATAATAGTCGTGAGGGTGATTTGAACTGTGGGAGTCTGTCTCAAAAAGTTTTAGAAGAAAAGAATTTTAGTATGCTGCCTAGAGATCATTCTTGTGATATTTTGGTGAAGAGTGTTCCTGCTTATTGCTCTTGTTGAAAAAAAAAATCTTCCTGAGGATAAATTAGAGAATTTTGAATTAATCACATTTGAAGAAGAGATTTCCAAACAGCCTATTGTGGACTCTCCCCTGTAGTTATTAATAGGCATGCTTATAAAGATCTATAATAAAAAGAGGTACCAAGAAGAATGCAACAAATCCTTTAGCCAGCTTAGTGTACAGAGCAAGTTGTAAGACAGCCAGTCTTAGGCAGTTAAGGAAATCATTGAAAAATAGAAAGCTGGTGAAGATGTAATTGAATGATGGGGAATTGTTTCAGACCCAGGGAGCAACAGCTGAACTTGGCAGCTTCCCACACATGGTTCTGACTTTTTTGTTTGTTTGTTTGGTTTGGTTTTTGTTGTTTGTTTGTTTGTTTGTTTGTTTTTCAAGACAAGGGTTTTCTGTGTAGTCCTTGCTGTCCTGGAACTCACTATGTAGACCAGGCTGGCCTCAAACTCAGAAATCTGCTTGCCTCTGCCTCCCAAGTGCTGGGATTAAAGGAATGCACCACCACATCCCAGTCAGGTTGGCTTTGAAGTCCACAATAGGCTGGAGATTTCAGAGCTGTAGGATATCTCCCAAGAAATGCTGCTAACAGGGGGTAGAGCCAGCTGAAGAGAAATAAATGCCACAAATAACAAAGATGAAAGGAGTTAAAAATCTGAAGAACATTTTGAAATCAGACACGGGTATGTCAAGTTTGAAGTTTCCCAGCTGGTTTTTGGTATTACTTTGGTCTAGTATTTTCTCACTCCATTCTATTTCCTAAGTTTTAGAACTTGTGTCATTGCATGTTGTAAGTATGTGATCTCTTTTTGATTTAGATATTATATGGCATTAGAGTTAATAGACTACATGAATCTCAGAAGACACTTGAAATTTTAAAACTATGAGGACTTTTGAAGTTGCACTAAATTCATTTTATATTTTATTAAGCCAGCCCTAAATAAATGCTTTAATTTATATGAGTTGGTGTGGTTGCTTTTGGTTTCCATCTGCACCACATAGCTTACCCTGTGCCATAGCTCTCTACATCCAAATCCCACCCAGAGAGAGCTGAACTTCCTGGAGTGCTGACACACCTAAGATCACAGGCTCACAGGCTCACAGGCTCACAGGCTCACAGGCTCACAGGCTCACAGGCTCACAGGCTCACAGGCTCACAGGCTCACAGGCTCACAGGCTCACAAGCTCACAGGCTCACAGGAGGGACAAACTACAGTCACAGAAAACCAGATCAGCTAACATCAGAGATCAACAGATGGAAAGATATCTCCCATGCTCAAGGATTGGCAGGATTAATATAATAAAAACACCCTTCTTGCCAAAAGCTATCTACAGATTCAATGCATTGCCCATCAAAAGTCCAACTCAGTTCCTCACAAAGTTAAAAAGAGCAATTTGCAAATTCATTTGGAATAACAAAAAACCTAGAATATCGAAAACTATTATCAACAATAAAAGAATTAGGGGAATCACCATCCCTGGCCTCAAGCTTTATTACAAAGAAATCAGAAAACACAAAACAAAACAATACAAAACAAAACAAAACAAAACATGCATAGTATTGGTGCAGAGACAGACAAGTAGATCAATTGAAAAGCTAGAAAAAATCCACAGACCTACAGTCATGGGATCTTTAACAAAGGAGCTAAAAACATCCAGTGGAGAAAAGACAGTATTTTCAACAAATGGTTCTGGTTCAACTGGTGGTCAGCATGTAGGAGAATACAAACTGATCCATTTTTATCTCTTTGTACAAAGCACAAGTCTACATGGATAAAAAACCTCCACATAAAACCAGATACACTGGAACTAATAGAAGAGAAAGTATGGAAGAGCCTTGAACACATGGAAAAAGGGGAGAAATTCCTGAACAGAACATCAATGGTTTATGCTTAAAGATCAACAACTGACAAATAGGACCTCATAAAATTGAAAATCTTCTGTAAGGACAACGTCAATAGGAAAAAATGGCAACCAACAGATTGGAAAAAGATCTTTACCAACCCTAAATAAAATAGAGGGCTAATATATACCAAAAAAAAAAAAAAATCAAGAAGTTAGACTCCAAAGAAACAAATAACCCTATTAAAAATAGGGCACAGGGCTGAGCAAAGAATTCTGGATGAGGAATATTGAATGGCCTAGAAGCACTTAAAGAAATGTTCAACATCCTTAGTCATCAGGGAAATGCAAATCAAAACGACCCTGAGTCAGAATGGATAAGTTAAAAAACTCAGGTGATAGCAGAAGCTGGCCAGGAAGTAGAGAAAGAGGAACACTCCTCCATTGTTGGTGGTATTGCAAGCTGCTACAACCAATCTGGAAATAAGTCTGGTGGTTCCTTAGCCCCATCTCCTCTCATACCTGATGCTGACTCCCTTTCCCCTCTTCTTCCTCCCAAGTCCCTCCCACCCTCTACCACCTATATTTTGTCCCCCTCTTCTAAGAAGGACTGAATAATCCACACTTTGGTATTCCTTCTTGAGCTTCATATGGTCTATGAATTGCATCATGGGTAGTCTGAGCTTTGGGGCTAATATCTACTTATCAGTGAGTACATACCATGTGTGTTCTTTTGTAACTAGGTTATCACACTCAGAATAATATTTTCTAGTTCCATCCACTTGCCTAAGAATTTCATGAATAGTACTCCATTGTATAAAAGTACCACATTTTCTGTATCCATTGTGTTGAAATACATCTCAGTTCTTTCCAGCTTCTGGTTATAAATAAGGTTGATATGAACATACTAGCACATGTGTCCTTGTTATATGTTGGAGCATCTTTTGGGTATATGCCCAGGAGTGGTATAGTTAGATTCTCAGCTAGTACTATATAAATTTCCCAGATGCCAGGAAAACTAGAGGCTTCCAGGACCCAAAGTGAGTGAAATTAGCTGAAATGCTCAACAAAGGCATTTCTGGGAGAACTTGTAGATACAATATCTAGAGGTTAGGCAAGGCTCCCAGTTGGGGGATGGGGCCACAAAATTATCTCCAAATTTTTAACCCAGAATTTCTCCTGTCTAAAGGAAATACGGGGACAAAGTATGGAGCATAGACTGAAGGAAAGGCCATCCAGAAACTGCCACACCTGTGGATCCATCCCTAATACAGTCACCAAACCCAGACACTATTGTGGATGCCAAGAAGTGCTTGCTGACAGGATCCTGATTTCTCTGTCTCCAGAGAGGCTTTTCCAGAGCCTGACAAATATGGAGGCAGAAGCTCACAGCCAAACATTGGATTGGGCATGGAACCCCCAATGGAGGAGTTAGAGAAAGAACTGAAGGAACTGAAGGAATAACAATAACATCATCCAACCAGACCCTCCAGTGCTTCCAGGGACTAAATCACTAATCAAAGAGTACACATGGAAGGACCCATGGCTCCAGCTGAATATGTAGCAGAGGAAGGCCTTATCTGGCATCAATGAGAGGAGAGGCCCTTGGTCCTGTGAAGGCTTGGTGCCCTAGTGTAGGGGAATGACAGAGTGGTGAGGTTGGAGTGGGGGGTTGTTGGGGGAGCACCCTCACAGTAGTAGGCAGAGGGAGATTGGGATAGGAGGTTTGCAGAGGGGAAACTGGGAAAGGAGATAACATTTAAAATGTAAATAAATAACTTATCAAAAAAATAGAATTGCTATGGTCTTTTCTCTTCACAACAATAAAACACTAAGACAAGGGTGACCTGTCCTTTTCCAGAATCTCTTACTTTAAAAATCTTTCTGTCCTAAAATAATTGCCATGGAATCTGAAAACTTAAATTATAATTGTTTTATTAATGCATACTAAGGATTTTATCTTTAGTTTCCTAACTACTATGTAGATGTCTTACCTAATTTATAGTAATGGTTTTATTAGGTGATTTTCCTTTGAGGTTTACAGACTGAACAGTTCAATTTATCCTACCATGTATGGCAACTCTTAGTAATAAGATGATTTGGAGGTTTTCTTTGATTGCCAGTTTATGCCCCCATCACACAGCAGGCTTTGCTTTCCTGTTGTTTTTTCAATGGTTAACACAGTTTTGTTATGCCAAGCACAGTGTGCTGGTGGCCTTCAATCTCTTCCTGCCAACATTTCTAATCATTTAGATGGGCATGACCATGGCTGATCTCCCTTATCCATCTAAGAGCATCCTTTAACGTGCTTTGTGCTCTTGGTTAGGGCAACTTTCTTTTTTTTTTTTTTTTTTATGGTTTTATGTATATTGTTTTTATTATGTTTAAGTATAACCATTGAATTTCTTTTTTTTCCCAACATTTATTAGATAATTTCTTCATTTACATTTCAAGTGTTATACAGAAAGTTCCCTATACCCTCCCCCCTCCCGGCCCTGCTCCCCTACCCACCCGCTCCCACATCTTGGCCCTGGCGTTCCCCTGTACTGGGGCATATAAAGTCTGCATGACCAAGGGGCCTCTCTTCCCAATGATGGCCAACTAGGCCATCCTCTTCTATATATGCAGCTAGAGACATGAGCTCAGGGGGTACTAGTTAGNGAATATCGGTATGACATAACTGATTTCTCACAATCAAAAGCAATTGGGATCTGGTATCCCCAGAGCCATGACTCTGTAAATCCAGCTCCTGAACAGAGTTCAATTTTAACTAGTCAGCATAGCTTTTATTTATGTGTCGGGGATTACATAGTGAGAATATTAACTGAAATGAGTATCTTACCAATGAAAACCCTTCTACTAATCATACCAAGTGGCAAACACTAAAATAAGAAAACAATGGCATGCATACAGACACAGACACAGACACAGACACAGACACAGACACAGACACAGACACAGACACACACACACACACATGCTCACACATGTATATGAACATATATATCATTTATTTATCATCTATCCATCATCTATCTACCATCTATCTATAATTTCTAAAAATAAAGTAAAAGACATGGGTGGTATTGGAAGGATGACAGAGAAAGAAGAAAATGATGTAATTGTGTTTTAATTTTAAAATATTAAAAATTATAGTTTTATCATAAATACTTGAGTTTAAATGGCATCAGTTACTGTTTTATGCTGATATATTGAAATCTGTAGTTGAAATTAAAGATTCATATTAAAGGGAATACTTCTGTTGTCTTTCCGAAGGTGTTAATAGATTGAGTCATAGATTCTATTCTTTAGCAACCTCAATTGCTATATCCTAGTTGGAAGAATAATCAGGTTCGAGTTACTAGAAAAAAATGTTATGAAAAGATTTGTTCCATACTCTCAGCCTACTCAGCCTTTCTTGCTTCAATAAATGGAGTTATAAATATGAGGTTTAAGAATTTGTTGATTCCAATGCTAGTATGTTCACATACACATGTTTGTTTTCACATTATGGGAATGTAGATTGCTGCATTTTTTTTGTTGTTGTTCTAACAAGTAATTCAGTGTTGTAAAGCCCCTTGTGTAAATGCATGTGATTGCCCCTATGGGGAGAAGTTTCTTACTGTATATACATTGTCAAATTTCTAAATATTATCAAATTATCCTTCAAATTGTTATAGCCATTTAAATTCCAAGAAGTGAGTTATAAAAATGTATGTGCTCCATATCTTTGTCAAAATAATTTTCTGTCAGATCTAAATGTTGCCCATCTCTTAGTGTGAAATGGTTTCTAAGTGTAGTTTAATTTTCTGTTCTCTTATTACTGGTGAGATTAAGACTTTATCATGAACAAATCACAGTTCTCTCTTCCATTCAATCTTCTGTTACTATGTTGTATTCATTTTATAGTTTTGATTTTATCTTTCCCTCCTTTCCTCCTCCAAATTTTCTCTCTTTCCTTTCCTCCATCTCTTTCTCTCTATATATGTATAGTTTAAAAATTTGCTACTGGAGCAGAATGAAATAAAGGCTTGAGTTAGTGTAGGAATCAAAGATCTCACCAAGCAAGTCAAGTACAGTTCACCTGACACTGATTTACAATAGCCGTACTTTTATTTATTTATTTATTTATTTATTTATTTATTTATTTATTTATTATTAATAATTTATTTGCTTACATTTCAAATGATATTTCTCTTCCTGGTTACCACTCCACCAACTCCCACATCTCATCCCCCTTAACCCCCACTTTGGCTCTATGAGCATGCTACTCCACCTATTCACCCACTCCTGACTCACTCCTCTAGCATACCCCTAACCTGGGGCTTCAAGCCTCTGTCCCCTCCCATTGATGTCAGATAAGACCATCTCCCACTATATATGTATCTGGAGACCCTTTTATTATATTTTCAATGTAAATCTTCTAAACATGTCTATGTCAAATATCTAAAGGAACATATACTTGGATATCGAAAAGAATGATTTCACTTAAAATATGGTTATTTGATCAGCACATTTTAGAACAATGTTGTCATGTTTTGTATAATTTTAAATATATGTGAAAACTTCAATCTTAAAACCAACTGCTTTCTGTAATATTATGTAATATTATATTGAATTATCATAAGTGACTTAATCAGGATCTTGTATGTGCTCATATTATAAATGTAATGTTATTTGTGGAAAGAGAATAACATCAAGTATGAAATTTGAATTTCAGTAGTCAAATTATGAAACTCAGAGTAATTAATGACAAAAGATTGGAGTATAATGCTGCAAAAAGACTATTGTTGAAGATACTATTCAGATGTTTTATTATTTAATAAATGCAAACCTTAAAGCATTTCAAGAGTTTATTTTTCGTGATTGATATAGGTGCAAGTCCTTTGAGTGTGCAATGCTTTCTTAGGCACAGAAGAGGGTGATAGATGAACTGAACTAGAGTTAACAGGCACTTGTGAGACATGTGATGCTTGGAACTGAACTATGGCATTTACCACTGCAGCAAACTCTCTTAAGAACTGTAATCTCTCCAGTGCTGAATGTAAAGTTTAGTCTATTTCTGTTAGTTTCATATTCTTTTTTTTTCCTCTTTATTACATATTTTCTTCATTTACATTTCACATGTTATCCAGAAATTTTCCCTTACCCTCCCACATCCCCGCCCTGCTCCCCTACCCACCCCCTCCCACGTAATGGCCCTGGCATTCCCCTGTTCTGGGGCATATAGAGTCTGTATGACCAAGGGGCCTCTCCTCCCAATGATGACCAACTAGGCCATTTTCTTCCATATATGCAGCTAGAGACATGAGTGCAGGGGGAACTAGTTAGTTCATGTTATTCTTCCACCTAGAGGGTTGAAGACCCCTTC
>LR750916.1:191693-257812 GCA_902729485.2 Mus minutoides | reverse complement strand
CTGAGCTCATGTCTCTAGCTGCATATATAGAAGAGGGTGGCCTAGTTGGCCATCAGTGGGAAGAGAGGCCCCTTGGTTATGCAGACTTTATATGCCCCAATACAGGGGAACGCCGGGGCCAAGGGGTGGGAGCGGGTGGGTAGGGGAGCAGGGCCGGGAGGGGGGAGGATACGGGGAACTTTCTGGATAACACTTGAAATGTAAATGAAGAAAATATCTAATAAAAGTTGAAAAAAAAAAACATGGATGTGCAACTACTTCTCTGTTATGTTGACCCAGAGTTCTTCTGGCATATGCTCAGGAGTGGTATAGATGATTGGTGTAGAAGTTCTATGGTAGTTCATAGAGAAGTACTGATAAATTTCCACAATTATTAACATAAAGCTTTTACAAATAAATGTTACTATTAATAGTGAATAAGGATCTCTTTCCCCACATTCTTACTAGTGTTTATTTTTATTTGCTTTCTTAATGAAAGTTGTTATGACTACGGTGAGGTAGGTAGAATCTCTGAGTAGTTTATGTCACATTTCCTTGACAGAGAATGTTGAGTACTTTTGATATACTTATTGGCTACTTATAGTTATTATATTAAGAACAAGATATTCAGGTCTTCTACCTTAATTGAGTCATTTGAATGTTGTAGTGTTTCATTTTGTGGCCTTTTATATATTAATACTCTTTCTCTTGTATTGTTAGTAGATTAGCTGTCTTTCTATACTGTGTTCATTTATTTTGCTGTGCAGTATTGTTTAATTTCTGGTAATCACACTTTGCAATCCTTGGAAGTATATTTCAGGCCAAAGTCCTTATAGGAAGTACTTTGTATGTCCATAATTTAAAATATTTGATTATACAAAAACGAATCGTCAAAGTTTCAAAGTACAGATTATAAACCACCTAAAATTCAAAGAAAAATACATCCTACTTTTTATATTTACATTAAAGTATGAAAGTGTACACCTTAAGGTCAACGGTCGTAGTGTATGATCAATTTCTTCGACGAGAAAAAGATTAGATACAAAAACTATCGAAACAGTTTTCATTCTAACGTGTAGCTAGGCTGGATATATTTTAGTTCTCACCTCCATCGTGTTGGTTTACACATCTAGTTTTGATGTACTATTACTATAACTGTGCAATGTAACTGTGCTAAGGATTTTCTTGATTATTCAGAGTCTGTTTTAGTTCTTCATGGATTCAGGATATTTTTCTGGTTTTATGAAGAATTTCATTGAAGTTTTGTTCAGAATTTTGTTGCAATTTGTAGATTCCTTTCAGTAGTATAGTGACTTCCACAATATTAATACTTCCCACTAGCAACTTCCCACTAGATGACTTTTTCTTCTAGTCATCTTCACTTTCTTTCTTCAGTGTCTTAACTCTTTCCTTTTAGAGAAACGTTTTATTTCCTTGGTTGTGGTCATTCAGACTTGTTGTTTTTTATTCTCCTCTCATATAATACATCACAAAAGCAGTTTCTCCTCCCTACTCTCCCCTCATTCTCTTCAACTCTGTGCCTCTTCTCTTCCCCAGACATACCCCTTCTCCTCAGAGAATAGCCGGGCTCCCAGGGACATACCATAACAAACTACAGTAAGACCAGGCATATACCATCAGATCAAGGCTGGACAAGGCAACCCAGCAGGAAGAAAAGTGTCCCACAAATAGGCAAAATGGGGACAGCCCCCATTCCCACAGTCAGGATTTCTATAAGAATACTGAATTCCTCAGCCATAACATATATGCAGAGGATATAGTTCAGACTCGTAAGACTCCCTGATCTGTGCAAGTTTCCATGAGTCCTGGTCAGTTGATTCTGTAGGCTGTGTTCTCCTGGTCTTTCCCTGACCCCTCTGGTTCCTGTAATCATCCTTCCTGCTCTTATACAGCCTAATGTTTTACTGGGGGACTCTGCATCTAGTCCCATCAGTTTCTGGATGATGTCTCTCTGGTCTCTTTGATGATGATTTTTGCTAAGCTCCAGTTCCACTTGTGATACGTCCGTCCTGTTAGACATCCAGATTCGAAAATACCGATCCAACTACAGGATTAGAAAGGTGAATTCTTGAATTCGACCAATGTCTTCTACCGGTAAAGTCCGGAACACTGTAAGTAATGATCCTTAGAAAAGATCCCAATGAGAGTATCTCAGGTATTACAAAAGTAACGTGATCAAAGTTTATCACGTTACCATAGCATATCGCCTTACCCCTGAAACACCCACCAATTCCAGTAAATTCTCCCAGTATCCCTAACCTTGCTCCAATCTGATCTCTTTTGTCCCCAACCCCACCCACTCCCAATTTACATGCAAAAATATATTCTGTTTTCCCTTCCCTGGGAAACCCTTCAAGCCTTACTTGTTGTATAGCCTCTTTGGGTTTGTGAACTATAGCATGATTATCTTTTACTTTATAGCTAATATCCATTTATAAGTGAGTGCATACCATGTTTGTCTTTCTGTGTCTGGGTTACCTCATTCAGGATGATCTTTTTTCTAGTTTCATCTACTTGCCTGTAAATTTCATAATGGCATTGTTTTTAACAGCTGAGTAATACTCCATTGTGTAAATGTATCACATTTTAAAAAATCCATTCTTGCCGGGCAGTGGTGGCACACGCCTTTAATCCCAGCACTTGGGAGGCAGAGGCAAGTGGATTTCTGAGTTCGAGGCCAGCCTGGTCTACAGAGTGAGTTCCAGGATAGCCAGGGATACACAGAGAAACCCTGTCTCAAAAAAAAAAATCCATTCTTCAGTTGAGGGACATCTATATTCTGGCTATTATGAATAAAGCTGCTATGAACACAGTTAAGAAAGTGTTCTTGTGATATGGTGGAACATATGGTATATACCCAGGAATGGTATAGTTGGGCCTTGAGGTGGATTAATTCCCAATTTTTTGAGAAACTACCATATTGATTTCCAAAGTGCTATGTATATTTGCACTCCCATCAGTAATGGCAGAATGTTCCCCTTGCTCTACATCCTCACTAGCATGAGCTATCACTTGAGTTTTTGATCTTGGCTATTCTGATAGGTATGAGATGGAATCTCAGAGTCATTTTGATTTGCACTTCTCTGTGGCTAAGAGTGTCCAACATTTCTTAAAGCCATTAGAGTTTCCTCTGTCCAGAATTCTGTTTAGTTGACATGGGATAAAAATTTAACATAAAAACCCAAACAACTATAGATCAAAGAGTTCAAAAGTCTACACCTCAACCACTTCTAGAAAAGGGTAAGACATCCGACGACAAAACAGGATAATTAACACAGAAAACGAAATGTCTTCTAAGAGTATTCGAAAAGTACTTCAGGGTAAACGACAACTAGAATTACGGACACGATAGGATATTCTTTTTCAGGACGTTGGCTCCTGAGTTCCTGTGTTCAACATTATACTCCATTTTCTCTTCTCTCAAGTTTAGTAGAGTACCTAGATTTATGTTGAAGTCTTTGATACACTTGGACTTGAGTTTTGTGCAAAGTCATAGATATGGATCTATTTGCGTTATTCTCCTTACCAACATCCAGTTAGACCAGCACCATTTGTTGAAGATGCTTGCTTTTTTTTCCATTGTATATTTCTGGCTTCTTTATAAAAAAAATTTAGGTGTTCATAGGTGTGTGAATTTATGTCTACAACTTTGATTTGATTCAGTTGATCAATGTATATGGTTTCATGACAATATTAGATGATTTTTATTACTCTGTAGTACAGCTTGAGATCAGGGATGGTTATATCTCTGGAGGTTCTATTTTTTAAATTTATTTTTTAACATTTTCACTATACATCCTTCTCACTGCCCCCATTTCTTTAATTTCTGCTCTGTTCTGCATTATTTCTTATCCTTGGCTGCTTTATCTGGCTTTTGAAAAAGACAACTTAAGTTATATTATTACATTATTTATTTAGAATTGCTATGATATATATTTTTAAATGTAAGCACTGATAGCTATACTTTTTCTCTTAGATATGTCTGTATTAGTCCCCAAAGATTCTTCTATTTTAATTTGATCCTAAGATTTAAGAAATGTTTCCTACTTAAGTTTCTCATTTGCACACTAGTTATTCAAAATCTATATTTTTATTTTCCATATACTTTTCTAGTTTCTGTAGTTTTTCATGATGCTGATTTATAGTTTTATTGCATAATTTTCAGATAAAATAAAAGAAAATATTTCAGTTATTTTTATATTTGGTACAACGTGATTCATGGCTTACAATTTGGTGTATTTTTAATAAGTCTCCAGGGGCTACTAAGATGAACTTGTACTTGGTTTCTGTGTGACAGGATAGTGTGGATGCATATGTTAAGTCAATGTGACATATGTGTCACTGGTGACTTTTCATTTGGATGGCATACCCAGGAATTAAAGTGGCTGTGCTGGTAAATTTTTGTCAACTGGTCACAAACCAGAGTAACCTGCAAGGAGGGACCCTTAATGAGAGAAATGCACCCATTAGACTGAGCTATAGGCAAGCCTATGTGGAATTTCCTTGATTATTGTTTGATGTTGGAAGATCCATTTGACTGTGGGCATGCTAACACTGGACATGTGGTCTTCAGAAGTATGGGAAAGGAGGATGAATATGACCCTGGAAGTAAGCCAGTAAGCAAAACTCATTCATTATCTCTGCTTTCGTTCCTGTCTCCAGGTTTCTGTCTTCAATTTCAGCTTGGCTTCCTGTAATGATGTACTGTTACATGAAAGCCAAGTAAATCGTTTACTTCCCCAAGCTAATTGGTTCAGTTCTTTATCACAGCAAAAGGATGTGAAGTATTACAGTAGGTTGTGATGTCACTCATTTTCAGGATGTACCTGATCTGTTGTGTCCTTTAGTGTTTGTCTTATTTTCTTATTAGATATTTTCTTTATTTACATTTCAAATATTATCCTCTTTCCTGATTTCCTCTCTGAAAACTCCCTATTTCACCTCCCTCCCCCTGCTCCCCAACCCACTCACTCCCACTTCCTGGCCCTGGCATTCCCCTACACTGGGGCATTGAGCCTTGTTTGTCTTATTAAGCCAGGAATTCCAATAGTCTATGCATACTTATATAACATCTGCATATTTTTGATGGATTCTTTTCATTGTTAATATGTAATGGCTTTTATCTATTATGAATAATTCTAGTTTGAAGGCTGCTTCCCACAGAGTTCATGTACTCCTGAATTCTCTCATCTTCATACTGAGAGCATGCATCTCCCCAGCTATTACTTTAACTACCATGTCTGGTTTTACTGAGAAACCCATTGTTATCTTAATTGCTTTCTCATCTTCTTTCTTTCCTTCCTTCCTTCCTTCCTTCCTTCCTTCCTTCCTTCCTTCCTTCCTTCCTTCTCTCTCTCTCTCTCTCTCTCTCTCTCTCTCTCTCTCTCTCTCTCTCTCTCTTTGAGACAGACTCTTATAGAGGCTAGATTTGAACTTGTTCTATTTTCAAGGATGACCTTCAACTCCTAGTCTCCTGTCTCTACTTTCAAGTGCTGGGATTTCAAGTGTGCATTCCTATACTTGATTACCACCTTCATTAAACATCCTTTCAGTAGTTTAATGGTTTAACTTGGTGTTTTCTTACTGATAACATTTTTTTTTTTGCTAATTGTGCCTAATGATGTGCTTATTATTGATCCTACTTAAGCAACACTTCTTGAATACATATTTTGATACTATTCATTAAACCCCACAACTGTTTTTTTGTTTTGTTTTGTTTTTTTTACTAAATGGATTTTACCAACATTTAATTCTAGATTTAATAAAAATGTCTTATAGGCCTTAAAGTATGGTAATCCATTGCCATTGTCAGCATTTAATTAATGAAGATAGATTATGAGAAAACAGAAACTTTAAATTCTGTTATGAAAAGCCTAAAATGTTGGAGGTATTGCCTACCAGTTCTGTACTTCCAAGTTGCACTAAACATGGCTTTTAGGTGAAGTTAACATATATCTTGCCTTGTAATATTTACCAATATCTTAAAAGACACATATTTTCCTTAAAAAGAAATTAAAATATTTTCTTCCAAATAAACATAAATGCTTAGTAATTGAACCCTTTAAACCATGTCTGTGGTTTCAAGAAAATTGGCTTTTGCGCAGTGGTTTGGCTCCGGACTTGGGAATCAAACAATACTGTTTTTTTGTTTGTTTGTTTGTTTGTTTTTAAAGTGCATTTTCAGTAAATAAAACATTTTCCAGGTTTTCTAGATAATTTCCTTCAAAATTCCGATTACAAGTACCATCAGTTATCAATGTTTCTTCTAAGTTTTTAAAGTTATTTTCTGTATTTCCTATCTTTTTTTACTTAGTGCTTTCTTCTACATATTTTCCTTTAGCCTGTTTTCTAGTTTGACTATCTTCGTCTAAGTTTATTATATTTACTTTTAGCAACAGTTTCGTTATTAAGATTAATTCCATACTTTTTAATTTTAAAACTTTCTATTTCTAGATATATATTTATTTAGAGATATAATAATACATATATAGATTTAGATGACCAAATCTCTCTCTCTCTCTCTCTCTCTCTATATATATATATATACATATATATATATATATACATATATATATAATGCATTCATGTATGTATATATATATGTATGCATATATGTATGTATGTATTTATGTATGTATGTATGTATTATGCATGTAGCTAGGTCTAAAATTGTATAGATACCTTCCTGTTTTCTGCCCAAATACTCTATCTTGTTGTTTTTCTATAATATGAAAAACCTAATTAAAAAAAATCTACTTGAGGCAAGGGAAAGATAGCTCACATGTTAAGGTGTTTGCTCAGTTTAATCCCCAGCATCCATGCTTTTAAAAGAAAAAAAGGAGAAGAAGCTGGATACATTCCAGAGTTAGGGAGGAAAAAAGTGATAGGTAGATGGTAGATGGTAGATGGTAGATAGTAGATGGGAGATGGGAGATGGGAGATGGGAGATGGGAGATGGGAGATGGGAGATAGGGAGATAGATAGAGATAGAGATAGAGATAGCAATAGAGACAGAGACAGAGACAGAGACAGAGACACAGTCACAGACACAGACACAGACACAGACACAGACACAGACACAGACACAGACACAGACACAGACACAGACACAGATAGACACCAAGACCTATCTACCTAACAATACTTTTGTTCTCTTTTGTTTTTGTCTTGTTTAGATGTTTTCTCATTATACTTCTGACTATTTTGTTTTATTTTCCAAACATTTTACTTATTTGTACAATTGTTTGTAGAAATAATTTGAAGGATGTGAGTACAGGATCCACCAAAGGGAATATATGTTTAATTTGTCATGGAGCATTGGGAGTTACCAATTTGGGATTATTACATTCTGATCTCAGAAACTGAAATTATCAGTTCAAAATTTCAAAAATTTATGTCTTCCCAGATCTCCTTATTCTTAGCATTTGGCCTACAAATGTGAATACTCACCAGCCCCCTTCTCCACACCTTATAGTGACGCAGGACTCCAGTTGTTCTCTATTTGCGACTTACAAAAATTATTAGGTTTTTGAGAATTCAAATAATAAGCAAGCTACTTATCAATTCTCTATTTCCACCCCTGAAAGCAAAATATCCTCTGAAACAAAACAGGATAAAACCCCATTCCTGACTCTAGGATGCTTTCAGATCCTCAACTGGGAATTCTTCACTACTTAAGGAAAATTACCCCCATCCATACTCAGATGTCTCACAGTCTTCTCTCAAATACTTTATTTGTAATCTTCCCAGTTTTCAGTACTTCTTACTCAAGGATTCTGTCCATAAAATCATCTTTGTTCTAAACCTTGAACTTGTGATTCCATCACAAATCATTCTCTTAGTGTAACTGACCCTGGTGCAAACAAGACAGACTTTGGCAAAAAGTTTATAGCATAGTACTGGCTTCTTTATTCTTGAACAAACACATTGAAAACACATATCTTGAGAAATCACATTGCAACACATTCACCGTCATAACAAAATTGAATGCAAATAAATCCAGAAAACTTAACACTTGTGTAAATTAAGTTGTATATGCATATCCAGTTGTAATGTCTGTAAGTGACTGTAAGTGAATCTTGCACAATTATATGACATATTTGCTGGAGCACATAAAACCAAGTATTTTATAATTTATCTTTTCAATTTTTAGGAAAGCAGCTCATATTTTCTTGTTTCTTATTATGATTTCATTATTTAAACAATTTAACTCACATATTTTAAAAGCATAACAAAATGTAAAAACAGAAGAAATAAGCTGAAGCTGTGATACACACCCAGAAAACTGGGTAAGGCTACATATTCAAGGTTGCTCATTCTTATAGAAAGCACAGGACAGTTTGGGGAACTTAGTGAAAATCTTCCTCAAAGTAAAAACTAAAGAATAAAAAAAGAAACAGGACATGTATGGTAGTGGTAAAGCACTTGCCAAACATGTACAGAGCCCTGAGTTCAATCCTTAGTCCTGCAATAATACACACATACATATACACATGCACATACATACTATACACACAAACACACACACACATACACACACACACACACACACAAACACACACACTCAAGGAAACTGGAAAAAAAAATAAGTCAGACTTATAAGAACTTCAGATCACGTGAAAGATAAAGAAGAAGAAACATGTAGAAGGAGCAATTGGTTATCAAGTGGAAAGAATTAGAAAATGTGCCCATGTCCTGCTAGATTAGATATATTATTCTCAGTATTGTATAATTTTGATTCTTCCTTTATGTAATTCATACTGAAAATATTTATTGTATGTGGGAAGAAGTCCTAAGCATTTTAGGCTTTCATTTGCTTTTCCATAATTTAGTAAAGAAAGCTAGGGAAGGGTAGGGAAGGGAAAGGTACAGAGGAGAGACAGGAGCAGGGTAGGGGCAGGAAACCATTCTTGCTTACTAGCTTCAATGCCAAGTTTCTTCCCTGAAGGAAACTTGAGTTATATGATTTTAAAAATAATGAGTGCTAATGGAGCTACTGGGCAAAAGTCATGACTATTGTTTTATAAAGGCATAATTAAGCTTATTATTTTAAGTATACTAAATGGTTTTTAAAATTCATTTGTTTAGAAATGACTTGCTTAGACTACGATTGATTCTGGAAAAAAATAAAAGATAGCCTTGGCTAGTTTTTTACTTGGCAATAACTTTGAAGAAGAAATGAAAATATCTGATCATCTGAATATCTTCACCTTTCTCTGCTTTTCTTCAAGTCTAATTAATCATCTACTCCCATCTCTAACTCTTCAGTAGATCATATGTAGCAGCCTCTCTTCCTCCCCTGCTATGATATCCAGTGAATGACGTCGATCTTTTCCGCTAATCTTCCTTCTCCTGTGCGTCAGTTTATCCCAGACCCCAATTGAGCAGGCATTCTCATCTCCAGCTCTGAGGTGGACCACATGTTGTGGCCCCTTCTCACTCACTGCCTCCATTCCCAGAGGACCAAGTAGATCCTGTTGAGACATCCTTTGTCCTTCCTTCCTGTAGACCCCCTCTGCCCTGCCTTTCTAGCCTAGCCACAATCTTAAGTGTCAATACACAATATCTAGAAACACATTTTACCCAGAAACCCTACTGATTAAACTTATCAGGATACCAGATGAATTTCCTACCAAGAAATCATAGGCATCACATTCTCTTAAGTAACAAAGAGAGTAACAGAAACCAAGGAACAAAATACCCACATAATAAACAAAAGACCTGATAGCAACATCTAGAATTACATTCTTCCCCAGCCTAGATACCAGTGTTAAAACACTATCAAAACCAACTGGGACACTAGAGCTTTACTACAATCCAGCAATCCTATCATGATAGGATCTGAGTATTATAACATAGCTGAAGCACAAAAAAGAGAACCTAAAATAGGCCTTATGAATACGATAGAGGCACTCAAAGAGGAAATGAAACACTTAAATAAATCTGTGAAAATACAAATAAACAGTGTAACAAAAGCATTCAAGACATGAAAGTGGAAGAAGAATTAATAAAGAAAATTCAAACTGAGGGAAATCTGGAAGTGAAAAACTTTGAAAGTGAAAAGGGAACCTCAGAGGCAAATCTCACCAGTAGAAAATAAGAGATGGAAGAGAATCTCAGGCATTGAAGACAAGGTATAAGAAATAGATACCTCAGTCAAAGAAAATGTTAGATCTCAAATGAGTTCTGGCATGAAACACACAAGAAAACTGGAACACTGTGAAAAGATAAATCTAAGAAAAATAGAAATAGAAGAAAAAGAAACCCAGTTTAAATGCATAAAAAAATATTTTCAATAAATCATGAAAGTAAATTTTCCTAACTTAAGGAAGAAAATCACTTCAAGGTATAAGAAACATGACAGAAGAATAAATAGACTGGACCACAAAAGAAATTCCTTATGACACATAATAATCAGAACACTAAATTTACACAACAAAATAAATACTAAAAGCTGTAAGAATAAAAGACCAAGTAAGACATATGTATTGGAATAACATCTGCCTTCTCAATACAGAATCTAAAAGCCAGAAGGTCATGGGCAGATATTGTGCAGATTCCAAGAAAGCACAGATATGAGACCAGACAACTATATCCCACAAAACTTTCAATCACAATAAACAGTGAACATAAAACCAAATTTAAGCAGTATCTATTACAAATCTTGTCCTACAGACAGTATTATGGAGAAAACTCCAAGCTAAAGAGGTTAATCACCGCCCCAACACTAAAGAACAAATAATTTGACTAGCTAACCAAAAGAGTGGAAACACACACACACACTCCAGCACAACAAAACAATATGAATCAAAAAAACACTGCTCTTTGACATCTCTTGACATCAATGGTCTCAAGTTCCCAATTAAAAAATGCAGAATAACAGAATAGGTAGGATAAATGTTTCCATTTTTCTTCTCCATCCAAGAAACAAATGAGAAAATCATAGACATCATTTCAGGATAAAAGAAGAGAAAGAGATATTACAAGCAAATGAACCTAAGAAGTAATATGGTTGTGGTCATTTTAATAACTGACACAACACACTTCAAATAAAAAGTAATCCAAAGAGGTAGGGAGGGACACTACATACTCATCAAAGGCAGAAGTTCACCAAGAAGACATCTTAATTCTTAACATCCATGCCCCAAGTGCAAGGGCACCCAAGTTTTTAAAAGGAATGCTGCAACTGCTTAAATCACATATTTTAACCCTCAAATACTGATAGTGGGAGACACCAACACTCCACTCTCAGCAACAGACAAGTCATCCAGACAAAAACTAGTCAGAGAAATACTGGATCTCAAAGTTGTCATAAAGCAAATAGACCTAACATATTTACAGAACATGTCACCCAAACACAAAAGAATGACTCCTCAGCAGGTCATGGGATTTTTATCTAAAATTGACCACATATTAGGACACAAAGCAAATCTTAACATCTAAAAAAATGTAAAATAGCACCCTACATACTATCAGATGAGCACAGATTAAAACTGGATATCAACAGCAACAGAAAAAACAGAAACCTTAGAGAATCATAGAAATAAAGTAACTCACTACTGAATGAAAAATAGGTCATGAAAGAAATTAAGGACTTCTAGAATTGAATGAAAATACTCAAATATACCTAAACATATGGGGCACAATGAAGGCAGTTCTCAGATGCAAGTTCATGGCACTGAATGCTGAACTAGAAAATTGGAGTGATCTTAGAAACTTAATGGAATACTTCTAAGCTCTAGAACAAAAAGAAGTAGTAATAACCAAAATGAGTAGATAGCAAGAAGTAACCCAACTCAGGGCTTAAATCAATGAAATACAAACAAACAAAACAACAAAATACAAAGAATCAATAAAAGTGTTAGTTCTTTGAGAAAATGAATCAGATTTTCAAACCATTATCAAACCTAACAAAGATGCATAAAAAGGATGAAATGAACGGCAGTAGAAAGACATTGGGTAAATAATAGACACCAAAGAAAACTAAAGAATCATTGGGCATACTTTAAAATACTGTACTCCATCAAATTGGAACATATAAAGGAAATGAACAATTGTATTGATACATACCACTTACTTAAGTTAAATCAAGATCAGATAAGTAATTAAAACAGACCTATGACCTCTAAGGAAATATAAGCAGTAATTTCAAGTCTTACAACTGAAAAAAAGAAAACCCTAAGGCTAGAATTAATGCAGAATTCTACCAGACTTTCTTCTTCTTCTTCTTCTTCTTCTTCTTCTTCTTCTTATTATTATTATTATTATTATTATTATTATTATTATTATTATTATTAGAGAGTTTCTTCATTTACATTTCAAGTGTTATCCCAATAGTCCCCTATAGCCTCCCCCCGCCCTGCTCCCACTACTTGACCCTGGCATTCCCCTGTACTAGGGCATATAAACATTGCTAGACCAAGGGCCTTTCTTCCCGAATAATGGCCAACTAGGCCATCTTCTAATACATATGCAGCTAGAGACATGAGCTCTAGGGGTTCTGATTAGTTCATATTGTTCCATCTATAGGGTTGCAGACCCCTACAGCTCTTGGGTACTCTCTCTAGCTCCTACATTGGGGACCCTGTGTTCTGCCCTATAGATGATTGTGAGCATCCCCTTCTGCATTTGTCAGGGACTGTCAAAGCTTCCCAGTAGACAGCTCTATCAGGGTCCTTTCAGCAATGTCCTGCTCTACCAGACTTTCAAAAGAGAGTAATGCCAATATTCCTAAAATTATTCTACATAATAGAAACAGAAGGAATATTGCACAATTCATTTTATGATGCCACAATTACCCTGATTTCCAAACTACATAAAGACACATCAAAGAAAGAGAATTATAAAATAACTTCTTTTATAAAAGTATATGCAAAAGGTGTCTTCCATTAGGCATAGAGATAGCTTGGTGGCTAAAGTGCTTATCAAACTAGCGCAAGAACTTGAATTTAGGCCCCTAATAGCAACCTAAAAGTAGATGTGGTGGACTTTGTAACCCAGTGCTTCCACAGTGAGTTGGAGACAGAAAAATCCACAAAAGTTCACAATAATATTAATGAGCATGGTGATACATAAATTTCACAGTATCTGTCTATCTATCTATCTATCTATCTATCTATCTATCTATCTATCTATCTATCATCATTTTAAATATACCATAACTCAATACTAACACCAAGGTTTATATATTTATATTTTCTTAAAATTAAAAAACAGTAAGAAGTATCTAAGTTAAGTGGAACTCTTAATACCTGCCAACAAATATACCTGTCTCCTTGTCAAAAGAAAAAAAAAATTATGAGAATGCATGCCCACTGAGAACAAGGCATGAAATAAACTAAAATACACTCTGGTCAAGGAGCTGAGACACAGAATTATTGAATCTTCAACCTTAAATTGAACAACCCCTCCATGGCTCAGGAAACATTGTAATAATAGGTACAGAAAGAAGGTAGGAATTGGAGGAATGTAAGATTGAAATACATCTCGGAAAACAATGTTGTGGACCAGTACTGCAAGCATTAGGAAGGGCATAAGAAGTGTGTACATAAGGTGGCACACATTGATTACTCAAAGCAGAGGAAAACATTAATTTATTTTCTGACAGTTTTACACCTGAGTATAATACATTCTGTTTACGTATATACCCTGCCCTTTCTTATCCTCTTCTCATCCCCTCCAACCACGTTACCAATCCATTTTCATGCCTTTCTTGTTTGTTTTTCTTATGATCCATTGGGTTTAAACATAGGTAAATGTATGGGTATTGATATGAAGCTATCCACAGAGGCATGGGTAACTCACCAGAGGCTACATCATTTGAGGACAATTACTTCTCTGCCCTCATCAGCCCTCAATCACTGTTAACTTCCTATTTTTTTCCATGTTTTCTCCTCATCTATGACTGAGGATTAGGGCTCAGATTTATGTAGATCTTACAGAGGCAATCACAGCTACTTTGAGTTTGTAAGTCTCCAACCACATCACACCCAGAGGATAGGGTTTAACAGCCCTCTTCCATATCTTCCAGCTCTTACATTCTTTCCATCCCCGCTTCTACAATATTGCCTGAGCCTGAACAATGTTCTAATCCATATTACACATGTTTTTATTTAAATTGTCATTTTGTCATAAATATTTGTCTACATAATGACTCATCAAAAGAATTTTGCTAATTATTGCTGTTTAATATTTAATACAGTTGTTTTCAGACATAACCATTTGGTATGAGAAAGCTACTGGTAAGTTGGAAGCCCTGGGTTCAGAGCCCTGTGCAAAACACAACAAAACAAAACAAAACAAAACGTCAGTTATTTTTACTAGTCAAGTACTATGAAAACAGGAAGAAATAATGACCTCAATCTGAAAAATAAACTTGTTTTTAAAATATTTAAGGTTCAAAGTAACAAGATTATCTTTTCACAGATTTTGAACATTTTATGTGTATTGAGATGCTACATGGTATGTATCTATTTGCATTTATGGAATTAACTTCTCTTTTACATGAAAAGGAGACACCATCTGTAAAAATATGTTCTCCTACAACTTCAGAGGGTTCGCCAGAAGAGGGGAAAAAAAAAGCTAAGATAATCCAGAGGGAGAAACACAATAGACTTGAAACAATCCTTCACAAATAAGATTCTAAAAGGGAAACAAAGCAAGCTGAAGTCCTTTCATCTGTGGTCTAACAAATAGCACCTCTTCTGCCTTAAATATTTAACGTGAAATCTGTGGATTTATAATGTTCACAACATGCCAGGGGCTTATTATCCCTACCATTGGCATAACAGTAACATTCATATCACTCCATTCCAGGGTCCAGGACAAGAGGAATTACTCCAAGTGCTAATGGCAGATAACTTTCTCTTAGCTTCAATAAGACACTAATTATGGAACCCCTCCGGTAGAACAATGTCATTAATCTGATTCAATAATTTATATGGCTGGAGAGCTAAATCTTATTAGTTCTCCAGGATTTTATTTAGTTCCATATACGGATATGCAAAATCAACCTTGTCTCCACATTTTTCAATTGAGACAAAAACAAGTGATAAAACAAAAACAATTAAGAAGAATCTCTTATTTCAGAACTTGATTCAAGATTAGTGTATCAGTACCAAGATTCAGGATCTACCTGTTTCCCTGGCAGACAGAAGCTGTATGGAATTTTCCATCTCTTTGCAGCTCCATCCCTGTGGATGTGAACTTGTTATTTTGATTGAATAGCAGGTCATTGAAGCTTGATAAGATTAAAGTTCTACCAGAATTGCTTGCTGAAAGATGGACAGTCTAAATTCAGTAAAGCCAGCTTCATTTCTCCTAAAGAGGTCACTGAAAATCTTGGGAAATTGCCAGTACTAAGTATGCTACCCAATTATGCCAGGCATTCCCTCCTGGGTTTCTGGCAGTATCCCAAGCCATTTTCATAGTTGTGTTGGTGTACCAGACTGTGAGTTAGAGGGTTAAAGTCTGGAGATTAAAACTGCCACAATTTGATTGGCTATGCAAAAATATATAATTATCCAAGCATTCTGTTTTTGTAATGATTTGTTAAATGCTTTATACATCATATTTTTAAAATGTCACAGTTGGCTATCTATCATTTCCATTTTACAGAGTCAGTGAGTGTTGACATATTTTATTAGAAGAAATACAAAGCATATAGCCAAATCTTCATAAGAATATGAAAATACAAAGTGTGACTAGTTGTTTAAAGAGGGGTTCTCATCTATCCTTTAAAAAAAGTCATGAAAATCTATTATTGTAGAATCTGACGAAGATACACACACACACACACATACACATACAGCTAAAGTGTAACTGCTACATAATGTGGCAACAATGCTCCTACTATATGCCACAGACTAACAAATAAAAGGCTCAGAGACAGGAATAGATGACCTCCTTTAGAGTTGTTGGCCAAGGAGTTCTCATAGGCCCTTAATTATTACAGGATATTTTCAATACTTTTGGTTACATCTAGAGCTTGATGATAAGATCCTATTGCTAAAGACATCACATACTTGAGTCATAGAATATACAGAAACCAAGTTAGTATTTATTTAGAATCTTTATCCCTGAAGGGTAGCTTTCAGAGTTCTGGAAGTGATAAACATGCTACCAGAAGATTATAATAAATTTTAGCCAGCTGTCAAGCCTGTGAGCTATATCAATGACTTGAAAAGTCAGGCACACTGGTAAATAGTGGCAGAAATATCACAGGAATAGCGAACAACTTTACGATCTATTTAAAGCCAACTCCAAACATTGGAACCTATACTGGCACAGATAGTGGGACCAATAACCTGTGGTTCTACAGGTCATAAGCCTTAGGAAAAAACCACTATTATTACTCTCTTAAAGAGATACAGTATTAAAGGACACCCGATGATCTATCATTATACCCATAGATTAATCTATCATCTCTAAGCTCTCATCAGAGAACCATATTTTTTCAGGAGATGATGATTAACAGAGACCCACACTTGTCATGGTCCAGAGCATAAGAGACTGCAGAACTCTCAGCTCTAAATGGGACATCCATATCATACCCCTTAATCCTCTGATGGCTCAGGGAACATTGTGGAAGAAGGGGTGGAATGATTTTAAGAACACGAGGTAGTGTATGATGGCATTGAAATAATGTGTTCTGGTGGTTCTGACTCTATGGACAATACCTATGCAACTTCAAGTCAGACAAAAATTCTAGTATAGAGATGGGCTGTAGGTTTGATATAGCACTTATAACTGAGGAGATTTTGGCAATTGATACCTGTTGGGTAATGAAGAGTTAATTTTCTTTAAAGGCATAGTTTCTGTTAAATCTATACAGACATAGTGGAAGCCATACATCCAAGAGTTTATGGGATGCATAAAATGTATTTGGTGGGCTAAAAGAAAATAAAGGAAGATATAAAGTTTGGTGGATAGACAAAAGGAGAGGATCAGGGATGAGTTGAGAGAGGAGTAAATATGATTAAAATATATTGTAAAAATTCTGAAAGAACTAATAAAAATAAATTATAAATAAAATTCTGTGTATTTAAAAGTAAAATTCAAGGTGCTAGAAATCTTTCATATTCAACCAAGTTAGTTGACTTTTATCTAACTTTTTGATACTTTCCAGAACCTAGTTCTCTCATGTCTGATCAAATTTTTATTGATTTACTCACTATTCAAAGCTTCTTTATTTTTTGAACATTGCCAAAAAAGGGGGGTCATGTGTGACAGTTCTTTTCTTATGGAATCCTGGAAGCCTCATGGCCTGGTGGGAGATGATCTTCTGAGGTGAAAAAGGAAACTTTGTTAGCAATGATTTTGAAGGTGCTGGGTCATAACTTCCAGAATCTGACTGCATGCTTTATTTTTACATTTAAGCACAACAAAACTTTGGGAAAAGGTTTAGGCATAGCTAACTAGAAACTCCATAGCAAAATAGCCAAGCATCTGTGGCCTTTGCAAAAAGAATGGGTTCAATTGGCTGATGCACAGATCTCAGAACAAGGCCTAAGGGGGAAGGATTTGTAATAAGCACAAGGATAGATTCTGTTGCTGGATGATGCATGGGACATTTTTTTTTTAATAAAATAGACTCTACTCCTTAAAGAAAAAATGTTGAGGATTAGGGCCTAAAGAAATGCTCAGGATTTTGTGAGATTCAGGAAGGCTGGCTCAATAGAATAGCAAAAAGATTATCAGATTGTCAGACAACATCCTCTCCAGACTTCCAGGTGACAAGGCATCATTCACTCCCTTTCTTTGAAGAAAATGGACCAGGAGCCTTCAAGAAATCAGAATTTCTAGGACTAAAGTAAAGTTTCCCAGATGAAAATAATAGAAGATGGGGAACAAATATGTCCAATTCAAGAAAAGGGAAGATAAGAAGAATGAAAAAGGTACTATACAAATGAACATTGAGCACATTATCTTCTTGCAAGATAAACTTTCCAAGATAGATAAAAGAAAGAAGAGAAGGGGTGTTTAACCACCTATTCCCTGCCAGGTGAGTGCAGGAGGATGATGAATATTCTAAGCAATGTTCAGTTTTCATTTCCACTCCAATGATTGACGTCATCTCACATAAGTATTAGCAAGCCTTCATAGCTCTGATAGGTCAGACTGAAAGTAAAAATAGGAACTTGATAGGCGTGCACCATTCTTGAAAACATCATTATTACCCTGGAGTACCAACAAAAGCATAAATGATAGCTTTCCCAACCACCAAGAGAATTTCATAACTATTCTCCAATACTCCTATTCTAGGTCATATTTCCAAGGGGCAGAATCAGGTCTTGCATATAACTGGCTTACTGACAGAATTCTCACTGGTGAATATGGAAACAGAAGGTGGAAAGTAGGATAGGAGCAGATGCTTGGGAAGATGTGCAGATGCACATTCAGCCAAAGTCTACTTTTTATCTGCTCTCACCAGAATTTTTGGAAAATGAATAGTACCTGAGTTAACATTACCTAAAGCAAAAATTCCAGAATTATTTTTTTGTTTTTTTGTTTTCGAGACAGGGTTTCTCTGTATAGCCCTGGCTGTTCTGGAACTCACTTTGCAGACCAGGCTGGCCTCAAACTCAGAAATCTGCCTGCCTCTACCTCCTGAGTGCTGGGATTAAAGGTGTGCACAACCATGCCCGAAATTCAAGAATTTTTATCCATGTAAACATTAATCAGTAACTGTGGGCTACACTTGGTAAGGGTTTGGGATGTGTAAAAAGTACACCTCGCCAAAATTTCTTTTATCTATCTATCTATCTATCTATCTATCTATCTATCTATCTATCTATCTATCTATCTATCTATCTATCATCTATTTATCTATTATTTTTATTAGATATTTTCTTTATTTAAATTTCAAATGTTATTCCCTTTCCTAGTTTCCCCTCTGAAAACACCTATTCCCTCCCTCCCCCTGTTCTCCAACCCACCCACTTCTGCTTCCTGGCCCTGGCATTCCCCTATACTGGGGCATAGAACCTTCACAGGACCAAGGGCCTCTCCTCCCGTTGATGACTGACTAGACCATCCTCTGCTACATATGCAGCTAGAGCCACGAGTCCCACCGTGTGAAAGGGTTTGCAGCCCCATAGAAGGAACAACAATATGAACTAACAAGTACCCTCAGAGCTCCCTGGGACTAAACCAGCAATAAAAGCCAAAATTTCTTGATGAGACAAAATTAGGCGAGCAAGATTCAGCTCTGGAACATTAGCCTTCAACTCTCACAACACTAGCACTAACTCGGACATCGAAGGGAATCTTCTTAGAGGAACAATGACAGCACAGATACTGAGCAAATGCTATGCGAATGCATGTTACATTGGCTAGAAATACCATCTAAAGACAAGACCCGGTACGCATTGTTTATGCTTCTTTTTCTGTGCTAACATGCATTGCAGACTAGTCATAGGATTTGTCCTAGCAGAAGATAACTCTTGAGAACAATCCTGTGCCTGCCAGAAAGGAGTTTTGCAAGGTATCTATGGTTCCTAAAGGAGGAAGATTCTATGGGAAAATGGACAGGAAAGGACAATCATCTTGTCAAGGATTACTCTTTTACTGCTGGACTACATCTATTTTTTTTTTTTTAAAGAAATGCCCGTCAGTAGGGAGAGGACTCCCGGGTCTGGGTTCAGTCAGAGAAAATGAACCTAAACCTCAAGAGACTGGAAACATCCCCCCCCCCTCCCGTGAGTTTAGAGGTCTGGTGGCATGGATGGTGCCTGGTGGGGACATCCTCATGGAGACAGGGGGTGGGGAAGAGTTATGGAATGTGGAACAGTCTGAAGGTAAACCAGGAGGGGAATAAAACATGAAGTGTAAACATAAATAAATAAAATATTAAATAATAAAAAAAGAATTGTCATCTTCAGTAAATAAGTTCCTTCTTGATTTTTGAATATTATGAGTTGTCAGGAATGTGTGGTGATAAATAAACCAGACCTTTCAGAAATAAGCTGAAAGATTTTAATTAAATTACAACACTTAATCTATGTCAACTACTCAACTAAAATGGAGCTAGTCTGTTGTGGTAAATCTCTCTATCGCAAATATGCCCTGTCAATGACAATACAACAGTTAATATGATTACATACTGTGCATCTAGATTGGGCAGATCTCCTGCTACAATACCATCTTCCACATCTATGAGACCCCTTAGAACTTGAAGTTTCTCCAAGCCATGTGCTTTTGCTCTGCTTTTCTTCTTCTTCCTCTTCCTCTGCATTCCTTCTCTCTCCCATTTCTCCTTCTCTTCTCCTACCTTCTGCTCCACCTTCCTTTTTATCTGCCCAATCATCGGCTCTCCTTTATTTTACAAATTAAGGTGGGAAGCAGATTTAGAGGAAATCACCAGAGTGCTGACTCTTCCTTGTTCACAGCCACTCACAGAAGAATAGAATTAACTTCAAATATAATTACCCCCAGGCCTAGGCACAACAGTGGTCTAACCCAATACCTGACGTAAAGGTCTGGGAAACTTTGTAATACTTCTAAATGGTATATCATTGTCTATTTAAATCCAATGGAAAGTGAAAAGTATGATTTACTGAGCCTTATGCTGCTCTGGGCAAAATATTTTACTTCAAATTGCAGTTGATTCCATTGTTAACATGCACAGCTTGAACTGACTGGTTCAATTATATAAATATTAGTTGATATTTGTAAGTTATGTATATCTTGGATGTCTAATACACTATATCCAAGATGGTACAATAGGCAAATAAGTGAGATACATCCTTAATAGAACTAATCATCCAAAAGGAAAAGAACACGTTTTAAAATATTAAACATGATAAATTCTGTGAATGAAATAATGAAAGATATAATCCTAAGGGGCTCTTTTAGATACAATTCATATAAAAGGCCTTTATTGCAAGCAACACTAAGTTGAAAACTAAAAATAGTAAGAGGTCTACCATGTCATATTTCAGGAGGCTAATATGGGAGCTTAAGCTTTTAATCCTAATACTTTGGATGCTTGAGGCAAGAGGCTTGTGAGTTCAAGGCTAGCTCAGACTACATAGCAAGATCCTGTTTCAACAACAAGATTCTAGATATGAGGAACAAATGAATAGAGATGTGCAAAGGCTATAAAGTCGAGATAAGTGGATTAAGAAGATCGAAGAAACTAAAATTTGGTTTGACTAGATGTTATGTGTTGAACTCCACTTAGCCGTACGCACTGGTGACTAATTGTTATGAAATGAGCAAAGAGCATAGAGGCACAGAGTGAGACTGTGCAAATAATTTCCTCATTGCAGTGAAAACCCACCACAGGGTTAGCATTGTCAAAACACTCTCCATTTACTCTATTAGGTCTACCAGATTCATATGAACAAATGACTAGAAGAAAAAAGTACTGTGTAAAAAATGAAGATGGTAGATCTGCAAAGGTGTCAACAATGTTGGTATAACTCTAGTAGTAATTATGTGGAAACATGTAGGGATATACTTTATGTTTAGTGTGACAGGAGCAAAAAAAAAGAAAAATGCAAGGATAACCTGGCTTTTAAAACAGTGCTCAAAATATGCATCGGAGAAAAAAGAGCTTCAAAGTATGGTGCTAAAAATGAGACATTCACATTTTAAAAAATGAGGCTAGATCTGTATCTTTCACACTGTATGGAAATCAACTCCAAATGTATCATAGACCTTAATTTAGTACTTGAAATCCTAGAAGTACTGGAAGAAAAATTAAGGATAAGATATAAACATAGACAAAGACTTTCTGAACAGGCCTCCAGACACTTGAGAAATAAGGCCAGCAATTGACAATTGTGTTTCATGGAACTGAAAAGATTGTATTCAACAAGAACAACAATTACTCACATGAGGATAAGTCCTACAGAGTAAGATAAAAATCTTAGTCATTTACACATGTGATAGAGATATGTTGACAGAGGTGTATAGATAGAGATTTTTTTATATATTTAGAATATACAGAGAATTCAACAAGACAAAGGAAAAAACTAACCAACCAAATCAATTAATGAACTGTGAAATGAGCATGGTTCTGAAAAGATAAACTGCTCATAGCGAATAAACATAAAGAAGTTCAACCTTACTGTCTGAGAAATGCAAATTAAAACTGAATTTACATTCCATGTCACCCCAATCACAATAGCAATCACTAAACAAACAGATAAAAACAGATGCTGGGGAGGATGTAGACAAAAGGAATCCGTTTGCAATGCTGGTGAGAATGTCAACTACTCTAGCTACTGCAGCAATCAAAAACTAGAGTTAGACAATCATTTGATCCAACCTTGCCACTCCTGTGTATCTTATCTGTAGGAATCCAAATCAGGACAACATAGAAATATTTGTATGTCAATATTTACTATAGCAGTATTCACTCTAGCCAAATTGTGAAACCAACAGAGGGATGAATCAAGACAATGTGGTATGCAGACACAATTGAAGCTCTTTCAGCCATAAAAAAGAACAAAATAATGTAGTTTGTAGGAAACTACACATGACTAGTTACTGATATATTAAGCACATTGAGTCAGGTTTTTGTAATATAATATCGCATTTTCTCTTCTTTGTTAGTTCTAGATTTTGAATAAATACATGAAACCATATGTGTACTTGTGGCATGAAAACAGAAGTGAAATTGTCTATAGGAACATAGTGGACTGATGGAAGAGGAAAGGGCAAAAAAAGGGGAAGATAGTGGGGGATAGGAAAGACAGCCCAAAGTGTATTGTGTAAGATTGTCCCTATGTGACACAGCACCATGAATATGAGAAAACAGAACAGTAAAAAAAAAGTAAAAGTGGTTCAGTTTACTTGTGAAAAGTGGTTAAATAAGTATAAAGGGTTTAGAGACATAGCAAAATTCATTTGGGGCAAATTAAATTGCTTACAAGGAAATATATCATACATACATATGTTCTTTTAACTTAGAGCTACATGTAGATATGGAGAAATCAGTGGAAAACAATTTGCATTAATCAATATTATTTGACAATCCAGTCAACCACTAAGAACTGTTTCTTTATAAATTAAATTAAGATAATATCTACCAGTTTGATTTATAGAAGTATTGTATAAAGCTCATACTAGATAATGTATGCCTATATACTTCAAGCATCCAAGAAATAACAAATGTATAAATGCATGTGGGTAAGTAATAGATTTTTAATAAAGCATGTACATCAATTATCTGCATGTGAACCTCTATTGGCTATACTCATGCTACATCCACTCCAGTAGTGACAAGTGCAACAGGACCCCAAAACCTGGGTGCTGTCCCAAGGCGAAAAGTTCATGGAAACTTATTCTCCTGGAACTATGGCATGCTGTATAACGAATGCTCCAATGTCTTTCCTTTAGTTGGAAAACGGATCTGTGTGTTTTCCCTTAATATTGCTTTATTACAAGTACTCCTAAGGATTGATGTTTTGACATATAGCTAAGTTAGATTCTAGGCGGTCCTTGATCCAACCTTGGGCATGGATAGCTAAGTCACTTCCCTACATAGGAATTTACCATTATCTAGGAAGAAGGACGTTTGTGACCTGAGGAGGAACCAGAGTAGATACTGTGAGTTACACTCATATACAAGTATTTACAATGAGTAGATACTTAGAACTATAGCTAGCTGAGTTACACCCATTTTCAATGGCCCAGGGGTAAGGTGGACTATGGCAAGGGCACAAAGCCCTTGCCCCTGGCTTCTAAGTTTAAGCTGACCTTAGGTGGAGTTGTTTTTGATCCCAGTAGTTAACATTAAATTTTATCCCAGTTGGTTCCTGCCAGTCCTTCCCTGTTTGCATTCCTGTTTTATGTTAGAATCCAGTAACCTCATTGTCACCTAACTTCCCTATTTTCTGTATAAAAAGTCTGATGCTCGATTTGACAAATTATATTCAGATCCACACTCCTTTATGTCGAGTCTGTTTGTCACACCATTCCCGCCGACTCTATGCCCACCTGCCAGAACCCCTGATTCCCACGGATTGAGTGGGGCTGACTAGGCCCAGTCTGTGGCATACTCAGATGTACATATCATTTGTCATCTTGTGTATACCATCCCTGAGTTATATCCATGAGAATTCCTCTTGTTTGAGTCTATGATGTATAGTTGCTTTCAAAATTATTTCTCATCATGTGATTTTATTTTGGCTTGTTTTATTTCACATATACTTTAAATTTTCTTTTCTTTCTTTTTTTTTTTTGCAATTTCATATGTTTATTTACCAATTGAGGACACGTAATGTACTAGACTGCTTCAATTTGGATTACATTAGTAAATAAGGCAAGATTATTTTCCTCTAGGCTCTGTAGTCCCTTAAATCAGTATTCTGATTCCTGGCATCACACTTGTGTCACTTGAGTGAAAATGAAAATTCCTAACTATAATTTGTCCTGTTTCCACAGATATACACAGTCTTTGAAAATTACAGTTTTAAAGTTAGCATACCGAGCAATGAGTTTCGTTATAGCATTTTCATAAATATGTGTCATTACGTTTTGTTCCAACCCACTTTCTCTGTCCTCCCCCATGTCCTCCTCCATGCCTTCTGTGCTGCAGCTTGCTCGTGCCACCTCTCCCTTCGGATGTAATTCTTCTGCTCTCATGCCATGTGTATACAGCTATAGTCTCATTTAATCTTCATTCCTTAAGGTAATTTTCTTAACTTTGATGATTCCCCTTGTAGTTCCATGATCTACATCCACTAATATATGTGAAATCTTAAATATAGTTTCTATAAACAATCTAAAACACAGTATATGTTTTTCTGAGTCTTATTTTATTTAATATAATGGTACCATTTCCATGCATTTTCTGAAAATAAATTACGATTTGATTTTTCTTTGTAGCTGGAGAAAATTCCACTGAGAATTCTGTTATATATATGCATCACATTTTCTTTATTCATCTGCTCAGTTTCCCATATTGTGCCTTTTGTGACTTGATTTTGAATTTGCCATGTCGGTGAAAGTTTTTATTGGATCCACACCTATTCCTGTAGAGTACTGAGATCATTAAGCATAAAATCACGATACCTACACCTAGGGATACTTTAACTTCCTGAGGTGGTATAAAAGGTATATCTGAGGGTGGCCCTGAACATTTAGTGGAAAGGGCAACCAAACTAATTGTCAAAGTTCATTAGTGCATGTCAAATTGTGGTATATATTTGATATTCAATAGTTTTTTTTTTCAGTAGTTAAGAGTTTGTAGGCAAGTATTCTTTCTAGTGTTTCACCTCACTTTTTCCATCATAGTAAGGGACAAAAATTCCCAAGTAAGAAGAACAGGTATGTTCTGTGAGAAGTTTCTAACTGTATAAATAATTCTTCCCTGCCCTCTGAATAACATTCTTTCAGTAAGATACAAAGTCATCTTTGATGTTCCAAGAACTTCTGAGGGATTAGCCCTGTTCCCATAGGGTTCTCTCAAACGATCTTTTGGAGGCATAACCAATCTTCATGGGGTCACTTTGCTAAAGGCAGCATTGACATTATGAAGAGATAGAGTGAGTTTCTACTTTAAATGATACCTGTAAGTGATCAATGATAAAAGCAAAACCTGGAGAACCTGTCATGGAAGCAGAAATTGTTTGTCTTCATGTATATGTATGCAATAGATTTGGCTAATTGGGCCTTCTTCAAAGTCCAGTTAAAGACAAATTTTATCATTGCAGCTTTGGTTCATAGAAATGGTGACATTTGCAAAACAATCTTCATCTTAGTAGTGGTATCTTTTGGAAATAAAAGCCAAAGTATTATCAATTAAATACTAAATTTATCAAATAAGTCAATTTTTTATTTTTCTGTTTGATTGATTTGCTATTTACTTAAGAATCATCATGACTGCTGAGCGGTAGTGGCATATGCCTTTAATCCCAGCACTTGGGAGGCAGAGGTAGGCGGATTTCTGAGTTCGAGGCCAGCCTGGTCTACAAAGTGAGTTCCAGTACCTCCAGGGCTACACAGAGAAACCCTGTCTCAAAAAAACAAAAACAAAAACAAAAAGACAAAACAAAAAAATCTTTAAAAAAATGATTTATTAAAAAAAAATCATCATGACTAAGGTCTCAATAATCAACTGATGGGATTCATTAGTTAGTGAGGGATTCTGGATTTCACCTAAAATGTTAACATGATTAAAACTTGAAACAGACGAGTTTCTCAATTTAGGTTAGTGTGGGGAAAAGGTTATAGGAAAGAAGACACAGTGATGGGATGCCCCTCTAATTCTTACAATACCACTGCTAAGATACTGCATAACTTTTTACCACCTTCTCAATGGTAAATATCTCCAGAGTAAAGGACAGGATCTGTTTGCATTCCTTTTCACTTTTTACCTTTTTATCTTTGTAGACAGGTAATGATGAATTTGAAACATCTATAATAATTATAAATAAACATGTTTCATTTACATATGTACAGTTTTTTTAAGATATAAGGGTGATTCACATATTTGGAGACTGTTACTTATTCTAAAGATATGACTATAAGTGGTAGATGCATGTAAAAATAGATTTTCCTAGGATACTTTCCATAATAACAATTTGAAGGTCTTTGATTAAGGATTAATCTGTATCACTGTGAAAGTTAGGAAAACTAGCCTCTCTTTAGCCAAACTTTCTTGCGGAATGTAACTTTGAATATTAAACATTTGGTCTTTGTTCAGTCTTTAAATAATATAATGAATTAAAAACATGAGCTTTATGTATTTCTATTCCAGAAAATATATTCAGAGCAATCACTGTTCCTGTCATCATCTGCTGGAACATCTGGAAGAATTCATAAGATGATAACTCCTTTCTGAAGTTGCTTCATCACAGTCAAGAGACTGAATCTCAGCTTAGTATCCTCACATTTTGTTAGAACTAGGGATAGATATGTTTACTTTAACCCAAGTCAAACTTTTGACTTAAAATATTGGTGTCAGAAATTATAGTTCTCTGTGCTCTTGAACATATATCCTGGTCTTAAGCAAAGTTACACAAAAAGCCACACTATAATCTTAAGGAAGTTGTCTACAGAATGGATCAAGTATGAATGGCTTCAAATAAAGATGACCCAATAGGTGAAGCTTCACAGAGAAATAGTTTTATGAAAAGCACAGTAATTGATGAAGTTATATTATTAGATCCATATCCACATTAAGGTAGTAATCTTACTGCACACATGACCAACGTACTAGGCAAAGCACACACTAGTCAGGATATTTATTTTTTTCTTTCTGATTCTCTTTATTAAATCTGCAGTGATATCCAGAAAGTTCCCTATATCCTCCCCCCTCCCGGCCCTGCTACCCTACCCACCCGCTCCCACCCCCTGGCCCCGGCGTTCCCCTGTATTGGGGCATATAAAGTCTGCATAACCAAGGGGCCTCTCTTCCCACTGATGGCCAATTAGGCCATCTTCTTCTATATATGCAGCTAGAGACACGAGCCCAGGGGGTACTAGTTAGTTCATGGTTATTCTTCCACCTATAGGGTTGAAGACCCCTTTAGCTCCTTGGGTACTTTCTCTAGCTCCTTCTTCCTTGGGAACCCTGTGTTCCATCTAAAAGCTGACCGTGAGCTTCCACCTCCATGTTTGCCAGGGATTGNAGTACTCCATTGTGTAAATATACCAAATTTTTTGTATCCATTCCTCTGTTGAGGGACATCTGGGTTCTTTCCAGTTTCTGGCTATTATGAATAAGGCTGCTATGAACATAGTGGAGCATGTGTCCTTGTTACCAGATGGAATATCTTCTGGATATATGCCAAGTAGAGGTATTGCAGGATCTTCTGGTAATACTATGCTTGTAAATGAAGAAAATATCTAATAAAAGTTGAAAAAACAAACAAACAAACAAACAAACAAAAAAACCAAAAAAAAAAAAAAAAAAATCTGCAGTGATTACCATAACTTTCCGGAGGATAGTTTTTCCTTTGATATATCACTAGAAGAAATTTGCAACTCGTCCAAGGTAGAAAGCTATCCTCAGAATCAGGTATATCACCACTACTGTCCATTGGGATCAAAACTGAGTTTTAAGTGGAAAAAAACATTGCATTTTTATATGCCTTCTAGAAAGTACCAAGTTCAATGTACTACTCCATAAATAAGTGTGTCCCTATATCTGTGTGCAGAGCATCAGCGTCCTGGATAACCATGGCTTGTTGCATGGCAGTATAAGGAACTGTCTCTCCTCATAAATCAAACCTTTTTCTGTGCTGCCTTCCTTATAGCTAAGCGTTTATGTGAGACACGCTCCTCCTCCTGATAAATTTGTTATTATAAGTTTGGCAAGCAATAGTAATGTACTAAAAAAAATTATGTTTCTAGAAATGATGGAAAATAAACATCACCAGGGGAATAATGTTCCCATTCATAAAGGTGTTTATACTAATAGGGCTGAGTAGAAGAAAATTATTTATTTGAAACCCAGACATTTGTTTAAATGATAAATGTCACCTCAGCTTCATGTCAGAGTTTGTAAAAGACAGCATCTCTATGAATTTTCACTTTCTCATTAAGAAAGAAAATAGGTTGGTGAGGTCAATGAACTGAGTAGATGAAAAAATAGTATGAAAGATTTACAGAAAGTACCAGGGCCCACTGATTCCCCAAATCTAGCTGTTCTCAGGAAACAGTCTGAGAGCTAACAGCAGACTTTCGGCTAGCATCCCATCTATTGCTGTTTTCACATTAGTACGTCTACATCTAAGTAAAATACTTTGGTTTTTGACTCCTATCCAAATTTTATTATTCTGTATAGAAACAGAACACAGGTATAAATTCGTTCATGATTTCCTTGCAGTGCTGAGGTCTGAGGCTTTCAAATGCTAGATCACATACCTCTCACCTAGAAATAAGCATTCAGTCATCAATAGGGCTGGCCAGTCATTTGAATTCTGCCAAATCCTTGGAGGAAGCACGTAACAACCTTGGCAGCTGGTTTAGCATTAAATAGGACACTCTTTGAGAGATTTGCCTGTACTCCACAGACCAGAGATGAAAAGACACTGGCACCCAGGGATCAGGCAAATACTTTCTCTTCCCTAATTTCCATCCTCCATTCCAAGCCTGCTCTCAGCCATCAGCAAATTATGTGGATTTTGCTTAGTTCAACTAACCTGTGACCTTTGACTGGGGAATTAGGTCATTAATATTTAAAGTTGGAAGGAATGTTGATTATTATTGTTGTTGTTACAGTTTGTGTTCTTAGTCCTCCTTTGTATTTTAGTAGTTACAGCCTCATTGATTTCATCCTATAGTCTTTTAGTTATACTTAGTCCTCCTTCATCCCCAGGACTCTCTGATGTTTTGGTGGTTATGAATTCTTTTAGCCTGTACCATGAAGCTTCTTTCTATCTTTTTTTCTACTTCTATAATAGCAGATAGTTTTGTTGGGCCCAGTAGTCTAAGTTGGCATCCATGATCCTTTAGAACTTGAAATATATTGCTTCAGGATCTTCTGGCTTTTAAAGGTTCCATTCAGATGGGTTTTCCTTTGTGTTGAATTGTGGATTTTCTGTTGCAGCTTTTGACGCTTTCCCTGTCTTAAGTGTTTCATCTATAATATGGAGTGGGGACTTACTTTTCTTATCTCGTCTATTTGGTGTTTAATGTGCTTCCTATATCTATATGAGTTTGTCTTCCCTTAATTAGAGAAGTTGTTCTTCTATGATCTCACTGAAGATCTGATATATGCCATTGATCTGGGATGTTAGTCCCCATTCTTATCTATAATTTGCATATTCTTTGCTTGACTGTTCCAATGCTTTTATTTTATCTTCAAGTTCTGATATTCTATCCTTCCTGCTAATCATTCTATTTGCAAATCTTTCCCCTGAGTAGTCTAACTAGATTATTGAGTTGTTGAATTCTGTCTTCAGTATTTTTCTTTATTAAATTGAATCTTTACTGAATTTTCAAATCCTGGCTTATCTTTATAATTTCATTTATCCTTGTCGCTATATTTTCTTGGATATAACTCAGATGTTTATTACTATGCTAAATAATTGATGTTTGTTCATGTCTTTTTAAAATATGAGCTCTCTGGTAAAATTTAGTATTGAGCTTTTAAATTGTCTGTGCTTCATCTAAATAATTCCTCTTGAAAACATATCTAAAAGACTAATAAACTTTGGGGCAGAGTCTTTCATGGATTATCATATTGTTTGTGTTTTTGTAATGTGAACTGGGCATGTGTATCTAATGTGAGATTCAGTCCTGACTCAGGCTATACTGGGGCAGGAGCATCACACCTGCTGCTAGATCTAAGATTGCAGGAATGGTACTGGTGGGTAAGGTTGGAGGGAGCCTGCCAGACTCTGCCAGTGAATAGACCGCATGTGCAGCTAGGTCTAGGAATGTGAAGATGGTGTTGCTGGGCAATGTTCTGGGGAGCTCACCAGGCAAAACTGGAGCTGTGTGACAGCAACCATGCCTTGGGAGCACAGGGATGGTGTAAGTAGGCCTTGTTTGAGGGAATTCACCAAAGAAAGCTGATAAAGAAGCTGTATGACTACAGCTGGGTCTGGGACCATGGGCATGCCACCGCTGGGTGAGGTTTTGAAGAGCTCACTCTGTTAGTCCAGATCAGTAGTGTTAGAGCTTGGCTTAGAAGTATGAAGATGATGTGCGCAGCCTTAGTTATGGTGTGTGTAGACTCACCGTGGAAGTCCAGTATTGGAGCCGAACCACCAGAGCTAGACCTAGGAGAGTGGGGATGGCATGAATGGGGAATGTTCTGGGCTTCCTAGTGTCTCAGCTTGAGCAATACAGCAAGAAAAAGATGTAAAAGGGATAAAAGTTAGCAAGAAGGAAATTAAAATATCTCTATTTGCAGACATGATTTTATAAGGAAAAAGCACATGGAATTCAAGAAAGTGTTTCTGCATCTGATAAAAAGCTTCCTTAAAATTCCAAGACACAAAAACAACATGCAGAAATCATTAGCTTATGTATATACACCAAAGCGAAATTGTTTTGAGAAAGAAAACACGAAAAACATTACATTCATAATAGACTCAAAAATAAAATTAAGGAGGTGACTCCTATAAGAAAAATGTTATGGTGAAAAAGGAAATTGAAGAAAATAGTCAACTGTAGGAAGACTTCCCATGTTTCTACAATGGCAGAATTAATATTGTGAGGATAACTGCATGTCAAAAGCATAGAGCCTTCACAGGCCCACGGGCCTCCCCTTGCATTGATGACCGACTAGACCGTCCTCTGCTACATATGCAGCTGGAGCTGAGTCCCACCATATATACTCTTTGGTTGATGGTTTAGTCCCTGAGAGCTCTGGAGGTACTGGTTAGTTCATATTGTTTTTCCTCCTATGGGGCTGCAAAACCCATCAGCTCCTTGGGTCCTTTCTCTAGCTCCTTCATTGGGGACCCTGTGCTCAGTCCAACGGTAGGCTGAGAACATCCACCTCTGTATTTGTCAGGCACTGGTGAAGCCTCTCAGGAGACAACTATAACACATTTCTGTCAGGAAGCACGTTCCATTTTTTTCCCAACATTTATTAGATATTTTCTTCATTTACATTTCAAGTGTTATCCAGAAAGTTCCCTATACCCTCCCCCCTCCCGGCCCTGCTCCCCTACCCACCTGCTCCCACATCTTGGCCCTGGCGTTCCCCTGTACTGGGGCATATAAAGTCTGCATGACCAAGGGGCCTCTCTTCCCAATGATGGCCAACTAGGCCATCTTCTTCTATATATGCAGCTAGAGACATGAGCTCAGGGGGTATTAGTTAGTTCATGTTATTCTTCCACCTATAGGGTTGAAGAACCCCTCAGCTCCTTGGGTACTTTCTCTAGCTCCTTCCTTGGGAATCCTGTGTTCCATCTAATAGCTGACTGTGAGCTTCCACCTCCATGTTTGCCAGGCATCGGCACAGTCTCCCACGAGACAGCTATATCCGGGCCCTTTCAGCACTATCTTGCTGGCATATGCTATAGTGTCTATGTTTGGTGGCTGATTGTGGGATGGATCCCTGGCAGCCACAGTCATTGGATCCATCCTTTGGATTCAGCTTCACACATGATCTCTTTAACTCTTTCAATGTGTGCTTTGCTCTTAATTCTAGGAAGGGGTGACATGTCCACATTTTGATCTTCTTTCTTCTTGAGTTTCATGTGTTTAGTAAATTGTATCTTGGGTAGTCTAGGTTTCTGGGCTAATATCCACATATCAGTGAGTACATGTTATGTGAGTTCTTTTGTGATTGGGTTACTTCACTCAGGATGATGGCCTCCAGATCCATCCATTTGCCTNTGGAGGTCCTTCAACCACTTAGACTTGACCTTAGTACAAGGAGATAAGAATGGATCAATTCTCAGTCTTCTACATGATAGCTGCCAGTTGTGCCAGCACCATTTGTTGAAAAGGCTGTCTTTTTTCCACTGGATAGTTTTAGCTCCCTTGTCAAAGATCAGGTGAGCATAGGTGTGTGGATTCATTTCTGGGTCTTCGACACTATTTCAACTCATTATTTTTATGAGGTAGTCCAAGCCAGTGCGTGAACATTAAGTAAGTCAGTTTTCCTGAACAAGCCTCCGTATCCTGTTTCTTTGTTCAGAATCTCACAAGAGGAGGGACATTAAGTAGGTATCTTACAGCCCAGTGGAGAAAACTCTGCTGTAGGTTTTATATGTTACTCAATGATATTCCTAGATCTTTGGTTGGTACCTTCTAGTGGTCTGCAAAATAAAAATATTTCAAAGATTTTTTTCCTAAAAACTAAAAGTATGCTCTGTCAGAAAAAGAGGTGGTCAATGAATATCTATTAAATTCCCTAAAGGCAGCAAGAGATTAATTGGCTTTGAATCTCCAGCATTATTCTAACATAGTATATTCTAATTAACCACCCCTGTAGCATCTTTAAAACTGGTTTACTTTCTGTTGGTATGATGAACACCATAACCCAAAGCAACTTGAGACAGAAAGGGAAGGCTTATGTGTCTTGCTCACAATCCACTATGGAGGGGAAACAGGGCAGTAATTCAAGCAGGAGAAGAACTTGGTGGCAGGAACTAAAGCAGAGACCTTGGAAGAATGATGCTAATAAGAACCTAAGCCTCAGTTTCCTTTTTGATCTGACCCAGAATTACCCATCTAAAGTGCTTCCACCCATGGTGGACTGGCCTCTCTCACATCAATTGTTAATGAAGAAAATGACCCACAACCTGCTGCAGGTCAGAGGTTGAGGTTTCTTCTTCCCAGATGACTCTAGCCATGGAAACTTGAGAATAAGCTAATCAGCACAATAGTCCTGTCTTGTTTCTGCTCCAGGCTGGTGTACAGACCAGCCATAGGAAGCCACACGCAGTGTGGCTTTCATTGTCTTGCTAAATCGCACCTGAGCTACTCTGGTGCCCTGCTGTCTGTCGCTGTACTCTCCCAGGACAACCAAGGTCCGAGACATTCCAGAGCGCCCTGGACCCTGGCTCTGCCCAGTTCAGCTGCGACATCCCACAGTACTTCAGGCTTCCTGCCAAATTTCAGGCACCTGCACAGAACTGACTGGGGGAACGGGGCCTTCCCTCCTAAAACCTAAGGAGAACCCTAAATAAAATTAGACGCTTTGATTGGAATGATTCGACTTGGAGTCCATTTTCTCTTCCCACCCTAGTTTCGTTTCAGCCCAGGATCATCTTCTAGGAGACCCAGTCTGTAATGTGGGTCAACTGCAGGTGGTAGACCCCAACATCCAAATGCCTTCCAGGTGGTACAGTGAAGGAGGAGGCAGAAGAAGCCATGATATGGTCCTCTCCTGATTTTGTTTTCAGATTTTTAAAATTAATCGTTTTATTCGTTTACATTTCAAATGATTTTCCCCTTCCAAGTTACCCCTCCACAAATCCCCCATCTCATCACCCCTCTCCCTCCTCTTTGCCTCTATGAGGGTGCTTCTCCACCCACTCACCCACTCCAGCCTCCCCACTCTAGTATCCCCCTATGCTGGGGCAACAAGCCTCCACAGGATCAAGGGCCTCCCCTCCCATTGAAGTCAGATACATTCATCCTATGATACATATATAACTATAGCCATGAATCCCTCCATGTATACTCGTTGGTTGATAGTTTACTCTCTGGGAGCTCTGCACAGTCTGATTAGTGGATATTATTCTTCTTATAGGGTAGCAATCCACTTCAGCTCTTTCAGTCCTTCCCCTAGCTCTTCCATTGGTGTCCGCAGGCTCAGTCGATGGTTAGCTGTGACTATCTGCATCCGTACTTGTCAGGTGAATATCCTTAAATAAATATTTTGCCAAAAACATTTTAAAAATTATATCTAACCATAAAATGACCACAAACAGAATGAAGTCTGCTGTGTGTCTGATGACCCTCAGATTTCAGACACTATGCTGGTGGCCCTTCTGGTTCAGTTCCTAGTGAGAGAAGTAGCTTACTCAATTCATTCTCATTTGGAGGGAATGACAACCTATTCCCAAGCAAAAGGAAGTGGTGCCCTTCAAGCTATCTATGGATACGTGAAGTGGGCCAGGAACAGATTTTAACAAGTTTCATTTGACTGAAATGATGTGGACTTGCTTTGGCACAACAGGAATGCTCAAAACCTAAAGTATCTATAAAGTGACATTCATTGACCAACATCTATTGACCAACAGTGACATCCATTGACCAACATCTATTGACCAACATCCATTGACCAACAGGTCAAGCATGTTACAATAGATCTTCTCAATTCCCTAAACCATTTAAATATCCTCAATTTCATCTTAAAGATATTCTTATGTAAGAGCTAATAATTAGAGAGCCCAAATTTGGAATTTAGTATCTCTAACATAATATCCTTTTTTCTCCATTCCTGTACTTTTTATAATATTCTCAAATATGTATTCCTTCTAACATTTACTATGTTTCCATCTCTTGATATGGAGGATTAAATAAGTGTGCAAAACATTCCTAACAACTGGTGGTTTTGTAGTCTTTGTCAATTTTTGCTTTTCTTCTTTGATATATCTATTGTGTATCATGTTTACTGAAAAACATGTGAGATAAAGTTTTCTCTAGTATCTTTAATTCTAAGAATGCCCATGGATTTTTAAAAGCATTCTGCTACTGGTTGACATGTAGAATTTAAAAAAAAAATTGGGGGGGGGGGGTTAGTTGGTATTCCAACAAACTTTTAGGCAGAGAAGGTAGACCTAGAGATTAATTTTGTAAAACAGAGTCATATTATGCCAAAGTAAACAGCCAACAAGCAATGATTGATTCAGGTCTAGAGAAAAGGGTTGTTCTACTCAGAACTGAGAGGTATGGAGTCATGTGGCCTTTGGCTTTCTGCCCCTTGGGAAATCCCTTTCCTGTTTGTCCACACTAGTCTGGCTCTCTTAATAATCCTTTAGCAGCTGTTGAGAAATCCAACATTGGGAGAATACCCTGCCCCTGTGAAACCAATGCTAATTGAGAGGCCTCAGGACCACCCAGATGTGTTCATTGCTTTCAGATGCCAAAGAACATGTGCACTGTGAAACCTTCTCACAGCAACTTCATTGGGACTTTCAAGGAACCGTGTGTTCAGAATTTGGCGTCTTGTGTCTGTTTCAACATGGGGAAGAATATATTGAACAACATTCCAACTGTTACTCTCATCTCTGACGAACTGGAATCATAGGCCTTTGTTTTAGAGAAACTAGCTGTAGCCTCAGGTATTCAGAGACTCCAATTTCTGCTTCTGGTTTAGCCTGAAGAACCATGGCTGATTCATGCTGCCTTATCAGTGGCCGCATAGTAGTTGCCATCTCATTACTACTGAGTGATGCTCATTCTCCACCCCCACCACCATGTCTCAAATCTGTAAGTTTACCTTAGGATCTCCTGAGTTCTACTGTCCTTTTTGTCTTGTGCCATGATTGCTATTTATACTTTGATTTTTTTTTTCTGATTTTTGTAAGCATTTCCTAAAGTATTATTTATGGATAAGTTAAAAGGATCATGAGTGATGACTTGATCAAGACCAAGGAAAACTTACTTAGCTATCTGAAAAAAGATTCACTTATCCTGTCTACCATGCACTCTAGTTCCACAATTCAGCTGTTTTACATGGCAGATGTGTGCTGCTTTTGACCCCAAAGTGCTGGAGGTTGTCCATTTCACTTAAAATTTGATCCTTGAAGTTGTCTTCAATGGACTGAATGTTTATACCTTTAATAAATATATCTGGTAAAATCCTAATCTTCAAGAAGATGGTAGGAAGCCAATTAGGTTATGAGGAAGAATCCTTTATGGTAGGATTAATGCTCATCTGAGGAGAATCAGGAAGAAGTTCCCTCTGTCCTTTTCATGAGGGTGCAGAAGAAGAGTGACATCTGTGAATTAGAGGAAAGCTTCATCCAGATACTGGATTTTTAACTGCCCAGAACTTTCCATTCCCCAGACTGTGAGAAACAAATATGTGTAGTTTAATAGATCTAGTGTTGTAAGAATTCCTTCCCAGAGGTAAAGTAAAGAACATGTATCCCCATTGACAAACCATAGGACAAACTCAGCACGGCAGTTCACCTTGGAGAACCCATGAGTTTATTGGATTTACAGCCTATGCACAAAGACTTAATTGCAGGAGAATATGTGACCCCAAAGAAGCTGCATTGGACTCATCATAGACAATGACTACCTCATGGCCACACAGATGGAGCTCCCTTTCAGTTCTTCATTCTCATTCTGGGTACTCTAGCTTACTCTAATATCTTCCAAGATCACAAGGCCAGGTACAATTAGAGAAGAGTTATGTACAGCTGTTTAGAAGGTATACCAGAGAGTGGTTGGAATACAAGGTGGTGTCCAATAATTCTCTCCACTTTCTTTTTCTAGGAGGTAATATTTATAGTCAACAAGTCATGAGGGGTCTCTTGCAAGTAGTCAAACTGTTCTGATTAAAACAGTGGCTCTTTTGCTTGGAAGACAGGGCTGTACAACATAGTATATAGTGTTATTGATTTGTAACTGCTGTTTGTTTATTGAGCCATGGTATTGATCGGTTGTCTCGAATTCATAATCCTCTGGTTGTAGCTTCTTCTCTCTCCTCTCCAACACTGAAGTAAAAGTGGTTCCAGTCATACTTGGCCCAACTTGTAGTATGCTGTGTGGCTTCTTGAAACGATGAAGATAGTACTCTTTCAGAATTCTCAGAGATCCTTATTCCCACACTCTTAGCAAGAAGGACCTATCCTCATGTATATGTTGACCATATTTTGTCTAACCTCATTTCTTGCCATTATTAGCTATGTCTTACTCCCCCTGGAAGCATCATTGTGCTTTCACACTGTTTTCTTTGTCAGGTAAAGGTTTTTCAACACCCTAAATACATTCATACTGCTACCACAGATAACAGTCTGGAGACAGCTCTGTGCAGTTCAGGTGGCTGACCATTCCCACATGTGTTTGACATCAGTGTTTCTTTGGTCAGTAATAATGCTTTATTCAACATATATTTAGTGTGTATTTTAAAATAAAAAAAAAAGACTCAGAAAGTTTCCACAGGCAAACAAAATGTGGATCTATTCTATGACACAAAAATCAGGCATGGGATTCAGATGTAGTGCTACAAAGTAGCCAAACATAATGTTTGAGCCTTGAAGGCCCACTAAAGTAAGACCAGGAACCTGGCTTGGAAGTGCTGAGAGCCATAGAGCACATGTACATAATATATATTGAGTACTCTTAAACCTTCATATCCCTACTGGCCTGTCTACTTGCCTTCCACTCTATATAGATGGAAAGGAAGTCATTCCTGTCCTCTTTAAGTCCATTCAAGTGTTCGTCATCTTTGAATGTTTTAAACTTGCTAAACATGTTTTTAAATAAAAAAATATGTTTCTTGAGTTTTATCTAAGTAAACATTACTTTTGGGTCACTGATTTGGGAAAGGCACATATTTTCTAGGTATTCTTTCCTTGTGTGCCTTCTTTTGTTCTCTCTCTCTCTCTCTCTCTCTCTCTCTGTTTCATTTGTTCGTTCATTAGTTCATTTGTTGGTTTGTTATTTTGGATCTGGACATCCAGATTTAGGATGTTGGATTTTTGGATAGGATTTTAGCCCACCAGGCCAGAATTCTAAAGTGGGATTGTAGACTAGGTGAGCTGGGAGAGCCTCAGAAGGGTGGAGCCATGGCTGAGGAGAGTAGGGCCTGAGCAATAGAGTAGGGGTGCTGTGGCACATAGGACAGGAGATAGAGCTGGCCAGGCTGGGGTAAAAGATTAACTTATCGATCTGTATAGATCATGTGTGGGAGCTTTGATACACAGGATCAGAAGTAGAAAGGTTACTAGGTCTTAGAGCAGTTGGATCTCATGGAGCATCTCTCATTTACCATACTGGAAAGGAGTAGGCCTGGGCCAGAGGCTAGTGTGCCTGGGATGTCTTATTAGAGTTGTGGCTGGAAGGACCTCAAGGATTAACTATAGGATGTACAGAGGCCAAGCAGGACAGTGTCAGAATGATGCTTGGGCCTGCTCCAGGAAGCAGGACTAAGGGTAGAGGGAGTGACCAGGCAGAAATGACTTGCCAGGGTCAAGGTTAGAGGGATCACATGGGGCAGTGTTTGAGTCAGGAGACAGAACTGAAAAGGGTCAGGATGGAGATCATTCAAAAGGTCTAAGGCACAGAGCAGCTGTGGGGCACATGACTGGAGTTGATACAGGTCTGAGATTTTTTGTAGTCTTATTCTCTTTTAAGTTGAAATTCCCTAAAAGCAAGCACCACATTTATATTCCAGCTCTAAGAAAAGATCACCAGGGCGTGTTGGTAAGACTCAGTACAGATTTGTAAACCAAAAGACCTTATACTGAGGTATGAACTCTAAAAATCAGCTCTGCTATGCTATGAGCTATACTGCCTTTAGAACTACAGTAGGGACTGTGAGTTTGTTTCAACATGTATGCCCACATGACACTTCTCAATTTCTATTACTTCAACTGTTCTAGAGGTCTGTGGTTAGAGTGTCTAGTGGTGGTTTGGAAAGTGTGCTTTAGAAAATAGTGGCACTCTTGCTCTCTTGATCTCTTGCTTCTCTCTTGACCTCTTGGGCTCTTCCCTTTCCCCTTCCCTTCCCATTCCCTTCCCCCATCTCTCCACGTGTTCATGGCCAGCCTCTATTTCTCTACTCTCTCCCTCTCTCTGCCTTTCTCTGCTTCTACTACCCTCTTAACTTCCCTCCCCATGCCCTGAATAAATTCTATTCTATACTAAAAAATAGGAAAGAAAGGAAGAAAGAAAGAAAGAAAGGAAGGGAGGGAGGGAGGGAGGGAGGGAGAGAGAGAGAGAGAGAGAGAGAGAGAGAGAGAGAGAGAGAGAGAGAGAAAGAAAACAAACAATGGCACAAGCCCAGAGAGAAAGCTCAGCAATTAGGTGCACTGGCTGTCCCTGAAAATGACTTCTTTTTCACCTTGGAGTTTTGATCACTTCTCTGAGTTTGTTATCTTGCAGAAGGCAGGGAGAAGTCAAAGTTGTCATCACGAGTACTTTCCATTATCGCCTAGCTTATGCTATAGGCATCTACTTCTGGCTACAGTAGAACAGCAGCAGTTATTTTATGTATATATTTACTTTTGAAGAGGGGACATTGTTCTTCTAGGGGAGAACTTGGTGGACGTCAACATTTTTAAGGGTAGGGGTTGAGGATGTGGCCTTAGGCAGCTAGCAGACTCCACCATTAGAAGGATAAGCTTGGTTGGAACTAAGCTGCTGAGAGAGGGAGAGAGATGACTGATAAACATTTGATTAACTGAAGAAATTGGCAGAGAGGCATTGCTGGAGGTCTTTTTCCAAACATGGCACCTTTTAACAGAGTTTGGGGTCAATGGTAGCAGAATTTAATGGTGTTGACCTGATGGTGAGGCTTGAAGCTTGTCTCATGTAGACAGGTGAAGGTACTAACAAGTGATAGTTCTAAATGGGTTTCTGAGTCACATGTTCTTCAAATGTCTTCCTGCATTCTTTAAAACAAAAGGGTCACTTGAAGTAAATCTCTGGAGTTCCACCTCTTTCAAAGGCCAAGAAGGTGGTGGGATTAAATTCCTGCAGAAAGTAGGCACATCATGCCACATTTCCCTTTGAATGGCAAGAAAACAAACCCTCTTCCTGTCTTGGTGGCATAGATACATGGGCTGAGAAGAACAACAGAGTTGGGCAAAGGCAACACATTCATGTTTGCATTCGGCTCCCAGGGGCTTGCAGTATCCTTCTTGCATCTTCTTTTCTCTCCCTTGAGCTCCTGTTATTCTGTGATGGGAAACAAAATCAGCCCTGTGTCCTGGTGTGTGGGTGTTCACTCTGCTAGAGTGTTTATTTTATGTCTCTGGCTTGGCCCTGAGGGGAGATTGAAAAGGACCAGCCCCAGGAGCTCCTGATCTACTCCTCATGAATGCTGCATTCATCACTTAGACGTAATATACTTATAATCAGGGCCAATGCAACATGACCTTGTTTAATTCTAAATACACCACAGGCAGACAGACATGAGAACTGCTGGCTTTAAATCAGATGTGAGATGTGTTAGATGACAAAGCATTGGTTATAATTCTGCTTGATAGGTTTCTTTCTTTGCTACTTTTATAAGAAAAAAATGGAAAAGATAGTAGATGAAGTGGATGTGGTAGGAGCTCCTCCTATAGCTGGACTTCAGGGAAATCAAAGGTTGTTCCTCTGATCATTCTACTGGAAGGACTGGGCTGTGGGGAAGTGTAAGTATAATGGTATGCCTTGGGTTTGGATCTGCCAGCACAAATTAACTAATTTCTAAGACCTCTCCCAATATTCTAGAGACATTAATCATGAAAAAAAAATCCAAAATAAGAAACAAAAAACAACAGTCACTTTTTTTTTTTTTTTTTTTTTTTTTTTTTTTTTTTTTTTTTTTTTTTTTACTATTTCCCTGTGCAGCAGTGTTTAACAGACGTTACCAGAAATGGTTAAGGACAATTTTATCCCTCTAACATCTTTGCTTGGGCCGTGCCTGTATATAAATATTTTTTTAGCATGACAACTCCAATCCCATCAAGATCTTCTACCCAGTTTTTTCCTTTATTCTGCTATAAATATTTGTTCCAAATATAGCTGCAGTTTCTATAATGCAAATTTTACTTATGCTGGCCTCAGGAATGGTAGTGTTAAGCGAGCCCTAAGCATTTTATTTTCCTGGTTGTACAATGGAGACCTGTGTGGGCATTGAAGCTTTAAGGCACCTTGTTATTCAGGTACATACAGCTGTAGAGCTGCTGCTCTCTCTCCCACTCACCCACATTCCCACCCACCTACCTATCCACAGTTTCCACTGCTACAAAGTATTCTATCTTGTATATGAAAGGAGTCAGGGCTAAACTAATTAACTAACCAGCAGTGATCTACAGCTTTAGTATCTTGCATTCCTGAAGATTTATCCCATTTCAAATTCATTGCCATTTTCCTCCAGGGAAATAAAGATTGCTGCCTATTAAAGATGGGGACAGAAAAAGGCACCTTCACTGGAGACAGCCTGTACAAGAAAATAATACTGTAATCATTCCCTCCAATCAGCTGAAAAGGATTAAATCTTCTGCTTCTAAAGTAATGTTCCGATTGAGCCTTGGGGAAGAATAACTCATGATTAGGGAGAAGGCTGGCCTAGCAAATGTGAACATTATGTCCATTACTTAAACACACTTCCTGGGCTGACTGCTAATGTACCCAAGGGACTCACAGCCCCAGCAACTGATGGGCGCAATGAAACGGGCAGACAAGGACAAGAAGCATTATCATCTGCATTCAACAGCACTACACAGACTTTACCACTGCTAAATCACTGCCTTTGGTAAATAGCCCAGATAACTCATTTTAATAGAAGAATTCTTCTCTTCTTTATGTGTATTAAACAACAGACTCTTCTGAGTGGTGGCAGTGTATTGATTCCTGAGAAAGGCCGTGTGAATACCAATTCTGTAATTTATGCTGTTTTGTGGCTCTGGCTCTTTTTGTTATGCATAGTGTATTAAACATTCAATAGCTCAATTTAATCTTTGCAGCCAAATTGCACAGCACATCTTGCCAGATAGTGGTTGTTTCATATACACAGCCCATCTGCTTCCTGTTCTATAATTCATTCAGTAGGCAAAGTTTCTGGCAGCCTCAGGATTTTATATATATATATATATATATATATATATATATATATATATATATTCTCCTTAGGGTATCAGAAGTGCTTGGCACTCAATTAGTTTTCTGGGTATCTAGTTCTGTGTGTGTATGAGCAGGGTGTGTGTTTCCACTTTTATGTGAATTAGAGATGGGAATAGTTGCTATATTCAGAGTCCTCATCTGGACAATTTTTCTTAAACTTGTGGGGTTTCACAAGAGCAAAAGAAAGGCAAAACAGTTAAAAATGAAACACAATGATCCTTCTCTGCTGGGAAATTATCAACAGCAATAAAATGTGTTCTTTTGACCATCCCTATCTAAATAGATTGATTTATATCTTGTGGGAGAAAAATAAATAAAACAAACCAAACAGTCGTATAAACTCTTGGCTCCTTTTTCTGGATGAACCACAAGGGAATGGCTCTCTTTTGGTGATGTTTGTTTTCCCTCAGTTCCTCCCTTCTTGGATCCTTGCCCATCTCTTAATGCCGATGGTAACTTTGTCTTTTCCCCATCTCCATTTTCTGTTTACTTTTAAAGAAGTCAGTGCCTGAATGTTACCCAGTGGAAAACTGCATTTGCTAGTTATTGACATTTTCCGGCAACTTCCTGTACAAATGCCTGATTTTCAGAGCATTTTATGGCCTTTATACTACACTCAAGGGACATGGGCCACCCTGGGTCTTCGATGATCATTTTAAACCTATTTGGGAAAGTGACCCAAGAATCTATCTTATAGGCTAAAATTACAGCCTCTCAGCACAAGTAGATCATCCATGCCAATGACCTCATTTTACAGTGTGGAACTGCCTAAACTTGGGGAATGCTTTAGAGCATGACCAAGCAGGCAGTACAAATAGCTCCACAATGTTTCTGAGACCATGAGGGAAGCTGAAAGGAGCCAGAGGACAACAGACATGCAAAACCTGCCAAGGATCTGAACCAGAGAGTATGTGGACTGGTTTCTTTTTTTCTGTGGTGACATTAAGTGATATGTATCTTTAATGGCTGGAGAGGCCAAACAAAACATATCTACAAGTCTGAAAGAACCAGTGTTTGTGCTCTTCACTAACAGCTTTATAGCTCTTGGTGTTGCAAACAGCTATCTGCACTTTTAGTCCTGAGTGGTAATTTAACTTCTAACCTGATCCAGTGGGGGGTTGGGGGTGGGAGCAGGGTAAATGCCTGTGAGTGACCTTTGGTGATTCTCACCAGGACTTCTGGAATTACTTTCTTTTGGACTCTGGGGAAAAAAAATCCGCATATTGGAGACATGCCATGCTCCTGAGTATGTTACCTTGAATGAGAATGAGAATGGAAGCCAAAGAGACCATGAGTGGAGCCCATTAAAATAAGGGCAGAAGAAGTAAGAGATTCTAAGAAGCTTCGATGTGATATGGTTAGCCTTCAGAATAGATGGAGCCACATGTAAAGCTACAGAGCCGAAAGGAACTGATCATGGCTACAGGCCAACAGCCTGGAAATGGATACTTTAGATCTGTTGCCACAAGGAACTACATTCTGCCAGCAACCAAATAAGTCTGTATGTGAATTCTTCTCCCAAATCTCAGCATAAGAGTCTTACTGGCCAACATCTTGCTTTTAGCCTGTGAAACTTTAAGCACAGAACCCAGCAGAGCCATGTGGAACTTTTCATTTACGGAACTCTAGAGTAACAGATGGATGTTGTAAACTACTTAAATCACGGTGATGGCTATATAGTTGCAGCAGATAGGTATGGCTCTCTTTTGCAGCCTGGCCATCAGTGCTAAAGTGTAGCCTCACCTGTCTATGCACAGTCTTTGCCCATGAGCTTCTGCTTCCTATTTTCATGTGGAGAGGGAGAAGCAGGTTGTGAGAAGGATATAGTAGGTATACTAAAGTTCTTACCTGCCTATTGTTTTCTTCTCCCTAGATCTGCAGAGGCTCCAGCTGGTTCATAATGGGAAACTGTCAGAATATTGGAAGGTCTTTCCTATTCTGCTCTTTATCAGCTTTTGGCTTGACCTGGTAACTCTTTTGCATGACCACAGTGGGAATGCAAAAGAAGTTCTTGGGAAGGTTCACTGTTGGTCACAAAAAAACTATACCATTCATCCTGCCTTTCTTCCTGTCACAGAGATAGTTCATGCTATGATGCATTTCATTCTCTTCCAACAGAACAGCTAGTCATTCCTCCACTTTTTGGCTTCTGGTCAGACACTGGATCACTCATTGCTTGTCCTCCTTTTCTTGATTCAGCGGGAGGTCAAACTATGTAATTTAGGAGCTCAGCATTGGGAGAAGAGGTTAGAGAAATAGTGAGGACGATGGGTGATGATAACATAGACTGTTGTACGGTTATGGCTTTGACTTTTCAGGCACAAATGCTGTATCTGTTCTTTTTGGCACAATGATAGATAGAGTGAACCTTTACACATTTCCTCACTAGGCCTAAGGGACAAGCCAGCATTCCAGATTTTGCTTCCAAATGGATAGGTTGTATGGTGGGACAAGACGATGGCTTTGAACATTTCAGGGAAACAGAATTTCCATTTCATTTTGTATACCCTGCACCATCAGAGTTCCAGAACAGTGTGTGGAGTGGAACAGTGCCTCTTGCCTGTGCACTGGGATTCACTCATGATGAGGATTGCTTCATCTAAACTTTTCCCATAATGTCCCTTACCAATTCTATCATCAATCTGTTCCCTTCTACATTCTTAATATGGGCAGGTGGGTTCCTGTTGGTGGAACATAGTATTGTTCTTACCAAACTAAATTCTGCTTATGGAAATTGATATCATATACCTCCATTTCTTACCATAGGACTCCTGTTGACAGATGCAGTAGAAAGCATCCCATAAAACCACTTATTTATTGGTTCTACTTGCTAACAACTGTCTTCCTGTAAATGAGAGTGATAAGACTTGAGGCAGCTCTCGGGGAGGCACTGGGTTCCTACTTAGTGTTCACATGACTTTCTGTTGGCAGTCTTTTCTCACATAGTTTTTAAATATTTACATGTGTGTGTTTTTGTGTATGTGTGCACACATGCATACATGTATGGGAGCACATGCAAGGAGCATGTTTACCTGTGTGTGCATGCATAGTCATACATGTGTGTGTGCATTTTTCATTGGTCGTTTACATCTGATGAATGCTAGGATCTGGTGATGTCTTCTATAGGCAATCTAGTCTGACATCTTTTGCTGTTTCTAACTTCCTGCCCACGTTTCCTTCTGCTCCAGGTCTATATAAGCTTTGCCATGTTTAGACCATGTATCATGAAGCTGACAGCAAAATCTGCTCATAGAAAATGTGGGTTCATGCAGCCTATGCAAAGGAGCTCTTAAACAAACTTCCAGAGAGACATCACTTGGGTGACAATAAATGGCAGCAGTGACCACAAGCATTTTTCTATGATTCCCAGTTTGAGGCAGAGTTGAATATAAATGCAAGGTATTTGGAATTATAAGCTAACATCCCCTTTAGTTAGATTTTGTTATCTAAAAACATGACATGAAGTGCTTGCACCAAGGTTGTCTTTTGGGGAGAAATGCACCCTCTTATACTTTAACCATTTGGTCTCTAAGTGAGAACTATCTAGCTCTGCTTGACCCAGTTAGCAGCTCTGAAAGCCCCTGGACAGATTTAGTGATTAATGATCATTGATTTTTTTTTCTTGCAAGCTTAATTGTCACACTTGAGCAGGACTGATGTCTACCCAGCTGTGCTTAATTAGCCTAGTGGACTTAGAAAGTTTAGAACCAGCCTCAGACAGGAAAAAGTCTTATCTATTCTTTATCCTGTTGAGGTAAACTTAGACTTGTTGTGGAGACAAGTTTTCATTAGGTCCAAAAGGCAAGTGAGGAAATTCACCCTGTATAAAATAGACATGACATTGTCCCCATGTTTAGATAAGCTAATGTTGTCCGCCAGAGCATGACTTAGCAAGGGCAGCAGCTCAAGAGAACTTCTCTGTGGCATGTGTCATTTGGGAGTGTGACATCATTTCAAACATACTTATTTGTATTCACATGTTTGAAGACTTTAAACTTTATTGCTCTTGCATTAAATGATGAACTTATTATTCTTGAAACTGTTCCATGTCACAGTGCTGAAGAGATGACTCTGTGGTTAAGAGTACTTACTCTTGGAGAGGACTTAGGTTTGATTTCCAGCACCCTCATATCAGACAGATCACAACCACAACTGTCCTATATCTCAAGTTCCAAGGATCAGACTTCTATTGGGCACTTGCATACATATAGTATACACAAACTCTTGCAGACACATACTTATGAGTAAAAATAATTAACATTTCAAAGTGGATGGGGAAAGTCCAAGAGGCATTAACCCTACACAAAGTTCTACAGGCAAGAAAGGAATTTGGAGAATGGCAGAAATAATCTTTTTCAAGGAAAAGTACTGGAGTTGGTCATTCAATAACAAACGAACAATTCTGAAACATATACAAGAGTAACAACATGTATATATGAATATATACATGTGTATATAAAATAACAATGAGAAAAAAGGCTATACATTTGAAAGAGAGCAAATTGGGGCACATGGGAGGGTTTGGAGGAAAGTATATAAATAAATGATTTAATTATATAATAATCTCTAAAAAAGGGAAAAGGTTTCATTTCTATAAATCTGTTTAATTTAGGATTCCAAATAAGGGTACATCAACTTTTAACTTCCCTCCTTCCTTCCAATGGGTACATCTTGAAACATTGGGAACATTATATCCTAACACAGCCCTTTATTCATGTTTCAGAGGCTTAACACTGTCTTTCATGAGTATGTGCCCACTAGGCATAGTGTCCACATCATGACTTTATTTTATATTCACAAGGTAAAACCATCCAAGGATTATCCTAGCTTTGTTTTAAATTTCAGGTAACATCTGGAGTGAATTACACAAGCACAAATGATGGGAAAGCCATGGGGTTACTAGTCCCTCTCTTGCTATAGAACCTTTATGAGCATGAGTTCTACACAGTCAGGGGGTGATAAAAGACTTGGATATTCTTGGAATTATGGGCATGTTTTTGTTTAAGAGTCAGGAGAAGACTGAATAAACTTTACTAAATGGCTTCTGGCCATTCATGACCTGTTGCTGAGGGAAACTTTGATATAATCTTCTCCCTCCAAACCCTTCTATTTCCTCTCTTTCAAGTTCCTGGCCCTTTCACTCATCGTTTCTATTTCTATATGTTTTTGTGCATATAGAATGTGTCCAAATGTTAGAAGTTGTTAAATGCAGTTAAAAGAGCTTCTTTGTTTCATCACACATATGGCTGTCCTAACATGGGATGTTACCAACCACTCTGGGTTACCCAATGATCCCTAAAACAAATTAGGGAATAAAGTATTATTTGGCTAGGCATCTTTACTAGATGTATAGGATGTCTGGAGGTGAGAACAAGGTAAATAAATTAGCATTAAAAATAAAATATATTGTTATACACAGAAAATAGTAGTTATTCTCTTATATAAATTCTATCATAATATGACTACCAAATGATCTAAGAAAAAAAGCTTTTTTCTGAATAAAAAGTAAAATAAGAAATTATAATTCCCTTTTTACTTTTAATTTACTGCTAAAATAGATTCTGATCTAGTCTAAATATCACATATATAGAAAGAAATAGTTAATATGTCTCATTGTGTGTGTTTTGAAAGGCTTAGATTTAGTTCAATTGCTTGTTTATAACAAACATACAAGCAAAAAAGATGACTTTCATAATGAAAAGTGCTGGTTATTCATGAACTCAGTTCCAACCTAATTGTGAAGTAGCTTGGGTAGTCTTTATTTTCAAGGTTTGAATTAAATAGTCTGTTTCAGAGTTTTGGTAAGATAACAAACTAGAAGCTGCTTCTGTGTAAGCTAGTGAGGGAGAAAAGTCAAAATAAGAACAAAGAAATAAATAGTCTCTATCCCAAAGAAATCAAGTAAGAAAGAGCTTTGGAAATTTACCAGGGACATGTCAGGATACCTGAAATACACAGAGGAAAAAAAGTGAGTGAGTACAGGAAAGAAGCAAGCTAGGCCTAGTACAGCTCCTGCTGCGTGGCTCTCTGGTCCGTGGAAGGGAAGCTGAAGCCTCATTCAAATAATAAGGCAGAAAGCCATAGGGTAAACAGATTGTCAGTCCAAAACTCAAGACAACCCCAAAGTCCTCACATGCCTTTGATCCAGATGGCAGTGTCAATGAAAGTCACTGCTGAGACAAATGGGTCAGCAGAAAGGTTGAATTTTCCCTCCTCACTCTGAGACATAGAGGACAGTGATTGTCTACATTCTGCTGAAAACTGAAGTACTCCAAGGAACTAAGAATAAAAAACAAGTCATAGGGCCTGAACTCAACTTGACAGAGCCCAAGGGTATGATGCAACCTTGGAAAGCAACAGTTATCAGGTAACACAGACATTTATAGCTCTTAAAGTCCAGGCTGTTGAAAGCTCATATTGGGCAGTAAAGCACACAAGGAAGGGTAGCTCTATTCTTGGCAATAGGGATACATTTTATTAAGTACAAATCCTTCTTAAGCATGATAGCCCAGAACATAATGTCATCAATTAGACCATTGTTTTTAGTTGCCTACCTGACTCTAAATTGCTATTGCACTTATGAACTCTGAAACTCCAGAAGAATGCTTGATATGCACAGGTTCATTTCACTAGGAGGTCTTCAATATAAATAGAGATATTCTCTCTATATTCTAATCTCAGTGTTTTGGCTGCTTCCCTGAGCCACAATATGCAGGAAGACATCTCTTACAGTAAAAATAACCCAGTGGGTTATATAGAGTCTTGGGAAGGCAAGAAAACTTGCCCAGATTACAGTCAGAAACCATGACCAGAAGAAGCTTTTGATAGACAGAGATGAGAAGTTAGTAGAGTGAAAGTAGACATTGGACACTTGACCAATACATCCTTGACCATGAATATGGGAAAGGCAAATGTCTTCAAGTCCCACTAACTTGATGCCTTCCATGTTGCATTTTGGAATGGGGAATCACACTTTTCCAGTTTTCAGTAAAGATTTAGCAGTATTTTCACTTTATCTGACTTCTGCAGTATGTTCTTTGCCTTTTTCTTTTTAGCTCTAGAATTTGTCATTTCTTTGTGAGTAGAAATGAACCACAATACTTAGATATCTTTGTGGCTTTTTCTATATGTGTGTTTCTAAAAAATAGAGAAAAACTTAATTGTTTTACCTCCTAAGCCTTAAAAATTATGTATGCATGTATATAATATATATGCAAGTATGTAGCATGTGTATACATACATATACAGTATGCAGTTGTTTGTATGCATGTGTGACATAGTGCATATGTAGCATTCAGAGAACAACTTGTGGAAAATGGTTCTCTCTTTTGATCATGAATAATTCACCAAAATTAAGATTTTTGGAAAAACATTTTCAATGAATCAAATAAATTGCAGTGAAAATCACCAGTAGATCATCTCAACCAAGCAGAAGATGGGACAAGGAATGGTGTATAATGTAGATAAAACACTACATTGAAATATCAGAGAGAGCAGGGATTGAGGATAAATGGCGAGGAGAGATAAGAGGGAAGGAGCAGGGAGAGGGAAAGATCTCATTTACTGATGAAGATAAGCACTCCATAGACACTTTCTTTTGTACTCTGACCAGTTATGAATATCTTTGTTAACCACCATCCACTGTAAAAAGAAGCTTCTTTGATAAGGACTGGGAACACACTAACTTATTGTAAAGGCTAGATACATATGTAAAATATCATGTATAGTTAACAAAGTAATAGCAGTAGGATTTCCCATAAGGCTTCGCAGCTGAAGATTCTTAATCAGACTAGAATACTAATCATGGAACAGACCTTATGGAACAAGCCCTAAGTTCAACGAGAAAATGGTTGGCTATCAACATTACAGTCATGCCATTATTATATCAAAAAGCATCCCTTGCATATCTTGCCACAATAGTTGTTAATGTAGCATACAGGTTTACAGCTATATAAGACTATTAATGATTGTTATTCTCCAGACACCTTCATAGCATCTTTTAGAATAATGAGAGCTTGCAAGAAATGAGGAAAATACCAGATCAATATCAGCTTAATTTCCTCATGTCCTGTGACCAAAATATATAATGTCTTTAATAATACAGTTTTTTACATTGAGTTTTAGTAAACAACAAAAAGCAATGCTATATTTTTTGTGGATCTCTGAGATATCCCTAATAAACATCTCAATATAAAATATCCCAGACCTGGCACTGAAATTTTAATCTGGTAATCAATGGCTTCTGAGAGTTGTATTATCCCTTATCTCCATGTAGATAAATTCCACCTAAACTTATATATATATATATATATATATATATATATATATATATATATATATATAAATTTATAATATAATTAATACTTATATATTATGTATGCATGGATAATTATATAATATATTAATGTAATTACACAAACATACAATTCATACACACTTTTTTATGTGGCTTTTCCTCAGTACTATTTATTTATCCCCTGAACTCCTCTTCTGCTTTCTTCTTTAAAGTCTCTCCATATATCACATACTCTTTTCTTTAATTCTCAGGAACTGAAGAGGAGTAGAAGAATTCTAAGAGCCAGAGGGCAGGGAGCACTTGGGTGAAGCAACAACTTTTACATATGACAGGACCATTGCAACTATGAACTTATAGCAGCTATCATGATCCATATAAGACTTGCACAATGCTAAGACAGTCAAATTCCAGCAAGGGCTAAGAGAGAGATTTATAAATTTCCACTGCTAGCTAAAGAGCTACTGATAGTTAATGGCTGCGATGGACGGGAATGCCTATTTTCTTTAGGGATATGACCCTTGGTAGGTATACTGTGCTCTAATGGATAAAATCATACCCATAAGTATATGGGCACCACTATTTAGACTCAGCAGGTCATTATTTTTTTAAGAGGATATGAGGTTGAGAGGCAGATATGGAAATATCTTTTGGGTGATTGACATGGGAAAAGGTGTAAATATGTTCAAAATAAGTTGTATGAAATCCTCAGAAAAATAAAATTATGTGTGTGTATATATATATATATATATATATATATATATATATATATATATATGAAGAGAGATAGAGAGGAGAGGCATGAGTACAATGTATAAGAGCTCCAGGATATGAAAAGAGACCAAACCTAAAACACTCCATGGGATAGATAAAGGAACTAAGATAAAATTCAAGGCATAACCTATTTAACTATAACAGGAAATGTCCCAAATCTAGATTTAAAATGAACATCAAAACTCAAAAGGCATTTAGAATCCCAACAGAAATAACTAGTGAAGAACCTCACTACAATATTTTGTGACTGAGATATGAAATGTTTAAAGTAAAACCAAGAAACACCATTAAAAACCTTATGGGTAAACACCAATGCATTTACAAAGGCAAATTCTAAGAATAACATATCTCTCAGAATCAGCCCTAAATGCCAAAAGAGCTTGAAATGATGTATTTCAAGCCTTTAAACTAAAGGATTACCACTAGGCTTGGTGAATGTCATGGTTTGACAGGCACCCATGCTTGGCCCCAGAGAGTGGAATTATTTGGAGGTGTGGCCTTGTTCCAGTACATGTGTCACTGTGTGTGTGTAGGCTTAAGACCCTCACCCTAGCTGCCTGGAAGTCAGCCTTCCACTAGCCACATTCAGATGAAGATGTATAACTCTCAGCTCCTCATATACCATGCCTGCCTAGATGCTGCCCTGCTCCCTCCTTGATGATAATGGATTGAACCTCTAAACCTGTAAGCCACCCCAATTAAATGTTGTTCTTTATAAGACTTGCCTTGGTCATGGTAGCTGTTCACAGCAGTAAAACCCTAAGACAGACCTTGGTACTGAGAGTAGAGCGTTGCTGTGATAGGCCTGACCATGCTGTTGTTCAGAAGAATATGAATTTTGGGATATTGGGTTTGGAAAGCATTGGGATGCTTTAAGTGGGGCTCAGTGGGTTATCCTAGAAGAAATGTGAAAGACTTTGTTGCTGAAGGTGATTTAAACTGTGGAAGCCTGGATCTAGAGGTTTCAGAGGAGAAGAATTTCATTACATGGACTAGAGACTATTTTGTGGTATTTTGGTGAAAAATGTGGCTGCTTTTTGCCCTTGTCTGAAGTGTCTACCTGATTCTAATGTAAAGAGATTTATATTAACTGCATTGGCAAAGGAAGTCTCAAAAAAAGCTCAGCAGAGATTTTGTTCTCTGGTTTAGTCTCAGGAAGAGCACTTTGAGCAAGCATAGCAAGCTTAGGAAGAAATATATAAAATATATAGTTTAATAAAATATTAAAGGGGCCCCAGGAAGTGAAATAAAAAATAGAAGGGACTACTGGTACAGTTAATGTTGGTTAGCTAGAGCTAAGAAATTAGTGATGATTAAGAAGAGATTAGCCTCATTGAAGTGCTATCTTCTGGGAAGTGTTTTTTGAGAGCACAAAGAACCTGTGTTCCAGAGATAGCCAAGGCTGTCCTCATGTTGCACCTGTACTTGATAATGTGTAAGAGTCATCCAAGTGGTATTGGTTTTGAAGGTATGAAGATGTCATGAAGATCAGCTGAAGCTTGGCACTGTGAGAGGCCATGGAAGGTTATTGGTGAAAGTGCAGTTTCAGTTGCAGTTAATGTCCCAGGACTAAAGGGGTCATGTAAAGGAGTTGAGGCTTGGCACCATGAAGAGAGCCTATGAGAGGTTATTGGTGAAGCCTTTTTGCAGCGGGAGATCCCAGCTTATGGGAGATGTCAGTACCACTGACTAATTGTAAGGAACAATGGCAACAGTGAAGTGGATCAGCCTGAGCTTAGAGTGCTACAGAGGGCACAGCTGGAGATATGACGCCAGCTCTTTGGAGGAGCCCAGAAGGTCAAGTGTGGATCCTAGACCCTGGCACAAGAAACTATAATATTGAAGCTGCCTTGGAGACCATAAGATGATCGAGATAGCAGAGGCATAGTGTATCTTCTGAGGAATGCTGCAAACAGAGAGTGGAAACCAGCTGTAGTCAACAAAGAAGGAAAAGAATTTGGAGTTATGAAAACTACTTTGACATCAGATATAGAGATGCGGATTCTGGAGATTGACCAGCTGATTTCCTGTCTTGCTTTGGGGTATTACAGTTAAGTGAATGGATTCATATCAGATGCGACTTTGAACTTTGGACTTTTAACATGGATGAGCAAGTACCTCTACAGTAGGATATACATCCCTTTAGGTAAATGCTCAAGAATGGTATACCTGTACCATATGATAGATATATATCTAGATTTTGAAGAACAACCACACTTATTACCATAATGGCTATATAATCTTGGACTTTCACCCATCAATAAATAGATATTTTTCCATGATAACATTTATTGTCATTTTCTTTTTGATTTTAGCCATTCGAATGGAGTAAGATGAAATATGTCAAAGTAGGTTTCAGTTTCATTTCCCTGATGGCTAAGGATATTAACCATTGAAAAAGTATCTCTTAGGATTTTTTATTTCTCCTTTCAAGAATTCTCTGTTTAGGATCATAACCCAAGTTTTTAAAAGATATTATTAACTGATTGTATCTTATGTGTCTGAGTATGTTGCCTACATACATGTATGTGTAAAATATGTGTGACTGGTGCCTGTGAAGGTCAGAAAATGGTGCTGGATAACTAGACCTTGAGTTATGTCACCATGTGGGTGGGTGATGGGACTGAAACCTAGGTCTTCTTGCAAGAGCAGCAAGTGATCCTAACCACTAAACAATTTCTCTAGCCTCATTCCCCAATATTTAATTAGGTTATCTGGTATTTTGCTGTTTAATTTTTAAAAATTCTAAATATTAATCATTGTGTTACATGGCTAATTGGTAACTTTTTTTCTCACTCAGTAAGCTGTCTCTTCTCTTGAGTGATGGTATCCTTTGCTATACAAGAAGGGATTTTTGTTTGTTGGTTGGTTTTTGTTGTTGTTGCTTCATTTTGTTGGTTGGTTGCATAAAGTATCATTTATTCATTGTTGGTTTTAGTGCCTACATTATCAGCATCCTATTCAGAAAGTCCTTTCCCATGCTTAGAATTCAAGTACATCAAATTGAATTCAATCCCTACTTTATCCTCTATCAGATTCAGAATATCAGGTCTTACTCTGAGGTCTACAATCCATTTGGAGGTGAGTTTGTGCAGTGTAAGAGTTAAGAATCCAAGGTTCTGTATCTATAAGACAAAATAAAAGATTTATTGTGACATGAACAAAAGTGTATAAAACAACATATTTAGAATGCCATATGAAAATTAATTTGGAATAACAACAACAAGAACAAAAACAAAAAACAGGATAGTGAAACTTCTCAAAAATAAACGAACTTCTGGGGGAATAACCATCCCTGACCTCAAGCTGTACTACAGAGCAATAGTGATTAAAAACTGCAAGGTATTGGTACAGAGACAGGCAGGAAGATCACTGGAATAGAAGGGGAGACCCAGAAATGAACCCACACACCTATGGTCACTTGATCTTTGACAAAGAAGCTAAAACCATCCAGTGGAAAAATTATAGCATTTTCAACAAATGGTGCTGGTCCAACTGGCAGTTAGCATGTAGAAGAATGCAAATCGATCCATTCTTATCTCCTTGTACAAAGCTCAAATCCAAATGGATCAAGGACCTCAACATAAAACTTATAGAGGAGGGACACTGATACTTATAGAGGAGGAAGTGTGAAAGAGTGTTGCACACAGGGGCACGGGGGAAATTTCCTGAACAGGACACCAATGACTTATGCTGTAAGATTAAGAATTGACAAATGGGACCACATAAAATTGCAAAGCTTTGGTAAGGCAAATGACACTATCAATAGGGCAAAATGGCAAGCAACAGATTGGGAAAAGATCTTTACCAATCCTATATCCAATAGAGGGCTAATATCCAATACATACAAAGAACTCAAGAAGTTACACCCCAGAGAATCAAATAACCCTATTAAAAATGGGGAACAGAGCTAAACAAAGAATTTTCAACTGAGGAATATGAGATGGCTGAGAAGCACCTAAAGAAATGTTCAACATCCTTAGTCCTCAGGGAAATGCAAATCAAAAAAACCCTGAGATTCTACCTCATACCAGTCAGAATGACTAAGATCAAAAACGCATCTGACAGCAGATGCTGATGAGTATGTGGAGAAAGAGGAACACTCCTCCATTGCTGGTGGGATTGTAAGCTGGTACAACCACTCTGGAAATCAATTAGGCAGTTCCTCAGAAAATTGGACATAGTACTACCTGAGGACCCACTAATACCACTCCTGGGCTTATACCCAGAATGTGCCCCAACATGTAATAAGGACACATGCTCCATTATATTCATAGCAGCCATATTTATAATAGCCAGAAGCTGGAAACAACTCAGATGTCCTTCAACAGATGAATGGATACAGAAAATGTGGTACATTTACAAAATGGAATACTACTCAGTTATTAAAAACAATGACTTCATGAAATTCACAGGCAACTGAATGGAACTTGAAAATATCATCCTGCGTGAGATAGCTCAATCACAAAAGAATACCCACTCATTGGTAAGTGGATATTAGATCAAAAATTTGGAATACCCAAGATTCAATTTATAGACCACATGAGGCAAATGGATAGAACTAGAAAATATCATCCTGAGTGAGACAACCTATTGGAAAAAGAACACACATGGTATGCACTCACTGATAAGTGGATATTAGCCAAAAAGCTCCAAATAACCAGGATGTAATTCACAGACTGCATTAAGCTCAAGAAGGAAGACCAAATTGTGGGTGCTTCAGTCCTTCTTAGAAGGAGAATAAAATACTCACTTTATGGAGATAAAGTATAGAGCAGAGTCTGAAGGAAAGGCCATCCAGAGACTGTCCAACAAGAGGATTCATCCTATATACAGTTATCAAACCCAGACACTATTGTGGATGCCAAGAAGTTCTGACTTACAGGAGACTGAAATGGCTGTATCCTGAGAGGCACTGCCAGAGCCTTATGAATACAGAGGCAGATGCTTACAGCCAACCATAGGACTGAGTGCAGGGTCCACAATAGAGGAGTTAGAGAAAGGCCTGAAGGAGTTGAAGGAGTTTGCAACCTCATAGGAAGAACAACAATATCAACCAAACTAGACCCCCCAGAGTTCCCAGGGACTAAGCCATCAACAAAGGAGTACAAATGGCTCCAGCTGCATATGTATCAGATGATGGAATTTGTTGGGCTGTGGGTGTAAGGGAAGAGAAGGGTGGGAGAGAGCCCTTGTCTGGCCAGAGTTCCTGTGCTCTGGGCAGAAGGATGTGGGAGAACTGCCAAACGCTTTTCACACCATGCACACTGGGCCTTGATGAACAGAGACAGTCTATGGTTTTAGAGCTTTATTGTAGAAAGGAAGGGGGAAAGAGAGAAAGGAGGGAGAGAGAGAGAGAGAGAGAGAGAGAGAGAGAGAGAGAGAGAGAGAGAGAGAGAGAGAGAAAGTAGAAAGAGGGAGAGAGAGACTGGCAATGGCAAAAAGGAGAGAAGGGGAAAAGGAGAAAGAGAGAAGAAAGGCTAGAGAGTAAAAAAGCCCCGAGTGGACATCTGGCTGTGTGAAGCCACTAGCCCCACACGGCGGGGTGTGGGCAAGGGGCAGCCCCAGTAATAGGGGCCCCAGGCTGACACTCTCGGCCCCAGAAATATGGGAAAAAGGANAAAAGGAGAAAGAGAGAAGAAAGGCTAGAGAGTAAGAAAGCTTAGAGAGAAAGCTTAGAGAGTGAGAGAGAAAGAAAGAGAGTAAGAGGGAGAGAGTAAGAGGGAGAGAGCCAGGTGGGACCAAACATCACCTCTTATAGTGGGCTTGTTATCTTGCTGTTGCTAGGTAACTGGGAGGAGTCTAGCCTGAAGGTCAGAAGCTTCTCCTGTGGGGGCTGTGTGGGCAGTAACTTTGACAGGAGCAAGGGGTCCAGGAGACATGAGGGAACGACTTCTGTCTCATGTAGGTGGGAATTACTACCACTAGGGTTCTACCTCAGCTTGACAGGAGACCAGACTGTGCATAGCCCATTGCCTCACAGGCATTGTTAGGCATCAGGGGGAAGAGAGGTCCTTGGACGTATGAAGGCTTGATAGATGCCCCAGTGTAGGGGTATCAAGGATGATGTGATGATTTGTATATTCTTGGACCAGGGAATGGCATCATTTGGAGGTGTGGCCTTGTTGGAATAGGTGTGACCTGGTTGGAGTAGGTGTGTCACTGTGGGTGTGGGCTTACGACTCTCACCCCGGTTGCCTGGAAGTCAGTCTTCCACTAGCAGCCTTTGGATGAAGATGTAGAACTCTCAGCTATGCCTGTGCCATGACAGCCTGGATGCTGCCATGCTCCCACCCTGATGTAAGCTAGCTGCAATTAAATGTTTTTTTATAAGACTTGCCTTGGCCATGGTATCTGTTCACAGCAGTAAAACCCTAACTAAGACAGAAGTTGGTACCAGGGACTGGGGTATTGCTATGATAGGCCTTACCATGCTTTTATTCGAAAGAATGTGGATTTGGGGACTTTGGATTTGGAAAGAAGTGGAATGCTTTAAATGGGGCTTAATGGGTCATCCTAGTAGGAATGTGGAAGAATTTGTTGCTGGGAGTAATTTGAACTGTGTTGACTTGGCCCAAGAGATTTCAAAGAAAAAGAATTTCAGTATGTGGCATAAAGACTGTTTTTGTGGTATTTTGGTGAAGAATGTGGCTACTTTTTGCCCTTGTCTGAAAAGTGTGCCTGAGGCTATGGTGAAGAGACTTGGATTAATTGCATTAATTGCATTGACAAAGGAAGTTTCAAAAAATCCCAGCAGAGACTTTGTTCCCTGGTTAAGTCTCAGAAAGAGAAGTTTGAACAAGCATAGCAAGCTTAGAAAGGCAAAATATAAACTATATGGTCCAAGTATTAAAAGCAAACCAGGAAGTGAAATGGAGCAAAATCCTGTGTTCTAGAAAATAACAGATTAAGGAAGTGGGGCCTTGGGGCAAGATCCTACCCAGCTGAATTTAGATCCAGGCATGAAGGTGTCATGAAGAACAGCTGAGGGTTGGCACAGTGAGAGGTCATGTAAGACCATTGGAGAAGGTGTAGCCTCAGCTGTAGTTGATGGCCCAGGACTGAAGGGATCAGGCAAAGGATTTGATGCTTGGCACCATGAAGAGAGCCTATGAGAGGCTATTGGTGAAGCCTAGTTAGAGTAGAACACCGCAGTGTATTGGAGATGTCAGTACCATGGGATGATCACCAAGAACAGAAGCTGTAGCAGAATAGATCAACCTGAGCTTAGAGTACTACAGAGGGCAGAGCTGGAGGAGTCCAAAAGATCAAGTAGAATCCCAGACACTGAAACAAGAAGCTGTAACATTGAAATTGTGTTGGAGACTCAAAGATGTTAAAGATGCCAGAGCCATGGGATACATGCTCAGGAAAGCTGCTAACAGGGAGCGGAACCAGCCCAGGAGAAAGCAGTTTGTTGCGGTCAACAAAGATGAAAAAGGAGTGGAGATCTGAAGACCACTTTGACATCAGCCATGGAGATGGAGATGCAGTGTTTGGAGTTTGCCTAGCTGCCTTCCTATCTTTGATTGGGGATTACAGTTAAGTGATTGGATGAATCTCAGAAGAGATATTTAACTTTGGACTTTTAACATTGTTGAGACAGCTATATACTATGAGAACTTTGAAAGTTGGACTAAATGCATTTTGCATTATGCTATGTTTAAGTATACCCCCGGCCCACAATAGACTCATGTTTTTGAACAAGTCTATAGGGGCCAGGGAGTGGAATGTGATGGTTTGTATATTCTTGGACCAAGGAGTGGCATCATTTGGAGGTGTGGCCTTGTTGGAATAGGTGTGACCTGGTTGGAGTAGGTGTGTCAGTGTGGGCGTGGGCTTAAGTCACCCTAGTTGCCTGAAAGTCAGTCTTCCACTAGCAGCCTTTGGATGAAGATGTAGAACTCTCAGCTCTGCCTGTGCCATGCCTGCTTGGATACTGCCATGCTCTCACCTTGATGATAATGGACTGAACCTCTGAACCTATAAGCCACCCCCAAGTAAATGCTGTTTTTTATAAGACTTGCCTTGGCTATGGTGTCTGTTCACAGCAGTAAAACCCTAACTAAGACAGATGGAAAGGTGGGAGTGGGTGGGTGGGTGGAGGAACATCCTCATAGAAGCAGGGTGGGGGATGAGATAGGGGGTTTCTGGTGTGTGGGAAACCAGAAAACGGGATAACATTTGAAATGTAAATAAAGAATATATCCAATAAAAAAGAAGGGGGGGAGGAATAGAAATAAAATGTAATTTTGTTATATTAAAACAACAATAACCAGAAAGAATCTAAGTTTATTATTATATCAGGGATGATCTCTCTAATGGCATGTGTCTCAAGTTGCGCCAGTCATTGATTGGCTATTTCCTCAATTTATGCACTCATTTTATCCCTGCACATCTTTTAGACAGGACAAAATGTGATCTAAGGTTTTAGTGGCTGGGTTGGTTCCCCATCTCTCTACTGGCACTCTTGTTTAGTTACAGAAACTGGCCAGTTCAAGTTCAAAATTCCCTACTGCTAAGAGTCTTAGTTAGGGTAACCATAGATTCCTGTGAGTTTCCAATGTCCTAGGTTTTAGTTCATCCCCAAAATGCCACCCATACCCCAACTGATTCTAGTTCTCTCTTCCAGATCTCTATTCATCTGTCCTCCCTTATTTGATCACTCTTGTTCTCCTCCCAATCCCTTCTTCCACCCAGTTTCCTCTCTCCATCCACCACCAAGGTCCATTTTACTTCCCTGTCTCTGTGAGATTCAAGCATCTTTCCTTGGGCTTAGCATAACTGATTTCTGAGAGGCTTCACTTAACATCTGATATAAACAGATATAGAGACCAACAGCCAATCATTAGGCAGGGCTTGGGAATCTTGTGAAAAGGGGAGGGAAGGTTTGAAGCAGACAGAGAGGTTAAGCATAGCACAAAAATCTATAGAATCAACTAACCTGGGACCAGTTTCTGGACCACCAACCAAAGAGCAGATATGCAGCTTAGTCTTCATGTAGGACCCTGTAACAGCAGGACCAGGGGCTGTTTCTGACTCTGTGGCCTGTCTTTTGATCTCTTTCCTCTAACTAGGGCTGCTTTTTCTCTCCTAAATATGAGAAGATATACATAGTCCTATTGCACCTTGATAGCCAAGGCAGATTATTGTCCATGAGGAGCCTCTTCTTCTCTGAGGAGAAAAGGAGAGGGGACAGGAGGAGGTAATGTGAGAGGGAAAGATTGGACAGAGAGAAGGGAGGGGAATCTAAAATTAGCATGTAAAGTAAACTAATAAATTAATGGGAAAAAACCATAAAAGTACAAGTTCATTTTTCTACATATAAGTATCAGTTTAATTAGCATCACATCTTCAAATTGTCTTTTATCCCAGTGTGTATTTTTGGCCTCTTTGTCAAAACAAAAACAAACAAACAAATAAACAAACAAAAAACAAAACAGAAGTGTGGATTTATATATAACACCTTAGTGCTAGTTCACTGATAAATTTGTTTTTAAGTCAGTACAGTGCCTTCTTCTTACAGTTCTGTATTATAACTTAAAATCAGGAATGCCAATTCCTCTAATTTTTTACTCATGCAGGATTATTTGGTTAATCCTTTGATTTTTTTTTTTTTCTGTTTGTTTGTTTCCTTCAGCAACTTAATATATTTTTTTCAAATGCTGTTTCAGGTTCTTAAGAACTGAGTTGGAATTTTTATGGAGAAGAAACATGATTCTTTTTTTCCATTTTTTATTAGATATTTTCTTCATTTACATTTCAAATGCTACCTTGAAAGTCCCCTATACCTTCCCCCACCCCTCACCCTGCTCCCCTACCCACCCACTCCTACTTCTTGGCCCTGGCGTTCCCCTGTACTGGGGCATATAAAGTTTGCAAGACCAAGGGGCCTCTCTTCCCAATGATGGCCTACTAGGCCATCTTTTGCTACATATGCATCTAGAGACATGAGCTCTGGGGGTACTGGTTAGTTCATATTGTTGTTCAACCTATAGGATTGGAGACCCCTTCAGCTCCTTGGGAACTTTCTCTAGCTCCTCCATTGGGAACCCTATGTTCCATCCAATAGCTGACCATGAGCGTCCACTTCTGTGTTTGCCAGGCAGATGGATCTGGAGGGTATCATCCTGAGTGAGGTAACCCAATCACAAAAAAACTCACATAACATGTACTCACTGATAAGTGGATATTAGCCCAGAAATTTAGAATACTTATGATACAATTTGCGAAACACATGGAACTCAAGAAGAACGAAGCCCAAAATGTGGACACTTTGCCCCTTCTTTGAATTAGGAACAAAACACACATGGAAGGAGTTTCAGAGATCAAGTGTGGAGCTGAGACAAAAGGATGGACCAACCAGTGATTGCTACAGCCAGGGATCCATCCCAAAATCAGCCACCAAACACAGACACTATTGCATATGCCAGCAAGATTTTGCTGAAAGGACGCTGATATAGCTGTGTGAAACATGACTCTTAGTAAAGTAGCCTATTGATGATAGTCAAAGGATGAGGGTTTCTCTATCAACTGGGTAGAAGCTGAAATCAGTTTGAAGCAGCTAGTCTGGTATTTTATAAAGCAAACTTCAGTCCAATATCACTAGACACAAATGAAGGGGAGAATTCAACAGTAAGATATAATTAGGAGTATATGCATCAAATTTTAAGGATTTTAATTTTATATAAAAAAATACTAATTGGCATACATTACTGCATACATTTGATCTAGAAATATTGGCCAGCTTTAATTCCCCATTCTCATTTCTAGGGTAGTCAGCTGAAGTAAATATCAATGAAGAAATCTCAGAAACAATTCACACCATAAACCAAACAGACTGAATGTATATATATATATATATATATATATATATATATATATATATATATATATATATAGTATCTCACCCAATACACACAAAAAATACCTTCTTCACAGGAGACTACAGGACTATATTCAGATTGCATTCTAGGTCACAGAAACAAGTTTCAAGTAGTAAAAATCATGGAAACAATTTCCTGTATCTTATTTGATAATTGTGTATTAGGTTTAGAAAACAGTAACTAGAAATAAACAACAAACATTTTATAGAAACGATAACAGACTTGGCAAGTGAGTGACATACTCTTGAAAGACCAGTGGGTTATGAAAAAAAATCATGGAGTAAATTTTAAAATCTTAGAATCAAATGATATTGAGAGCACAACTTCACACAACTTTTGATAAGAAGACAGTTGTAAGAGGAAAGTATAGGTAAAAGCCCTTAAATCAAAACAATGAAAAAGATCATATGTACAAAACCCTAATGATACAACTTCAAATTCTTAGAAAAACAGGAACAAGCCAATCTTGTGAGCAGCAGATGGCAAGAAACTATGAAGAACGGCAGAAATTAATCAAATGGAATATTAAAGAACAGACAGTACACAGAGCCAGAGAATTAACTCTTTAAAAAAAAAAAAGGAAGGAAGGAAGACAATATTGACAACCCCTCAACACACTAACCCAAAACAATTTGCTGCAAATTAATAAAATGAGAAATGAAGAGGGCACAGTTAGTACACGAGTGTCACTATCATTTAAGCCACCCAGAAACTAGTGAGAGTAAACACTCGGCACCATTGCAGCACTGTGGTGGACTGCGACCAGTGTAATGTCCCTAGGGCACAGGCTTCAATGTAAACTATAGTGGTTTTCCTCATTCTATGAAATGTCCACAATAATACATACATATTATGGGCATACATACACTTTCTGTTATACAATATCCACATCGTGGTTATCTTTTCCATGGTGGAAACTTCTTTCAGTTGTAATTACTGGTTTTTATTTTTCAATTAATTAATTAATTAATTAATTAGCTTTCTGCTCTTCCTTATGTACTTCTTACAGACTCTTCTGTTTTTCATAGAATAAGTTCTGCAGAGCTTAAATGCAAACAAATTTATCAGACTATCATATGATAATTTAGAAGGTTTATTAAAATGGAAATAGTTTATATGCTTCATAATGAAATTTGGGGGCACAGTTTAACTTGGGCATTTCTTTGCATTGTGAGGCAGGGTAGCAACAATTGATGAATGCCATCTCAGGGACTATAAGAGATTTGATAGACACACAATTAAAGAGTGTTCCTGAACTTCAAGGGCAATAAATATAATGTCTACATATTCTTACACTCATGATCTAGTTCAGGACTAGGACTTCTCCTTTTCTAAACATGCCATTTGTCCATGTTCACTTTGAATAAGGAGAATTCAGAGCAGTTAACAAACCTATGTAACCAGTCATTTCCTCTGCCAGGTTATGTATCTGAGACATACTCATAATGATAAAATTATAGATGCCAGGACGCTGGTTTGGAGTTAACAAATCTCAAGTCCTAAAAACCATCTATTCCCACCACAAACATTGATGCGAATTTTGACAGGAGCCCACTATTTTATTTTGTATAGAGAAAATGCTCCCCCCATCTTTAAACTTCCATATGAATAACAGGTTTGTCCATAGGCCTGTAACTCAGGAAAGGTTGGTAAACTACTGTGACTAATTACCATAGGCCACAGTTGATTCTAGATGTAGGTTTAACTTTCCATAATTTATTTATTATTCTATTTTGGTTTTGATTATTTATATGTGGATATATGCACATAAATATACAGTTGCTCCTGTATGTGAAGATCAGAGGTACAATTCCTTTGGATCTGAAGTTACATATGGTTGTGAGCCACTTGATGTAGGTGCTGGGAACCAAAACTCAGGGTTTAATTAACCATGACCCAACTATTAATTTTTCAAATTTAGCAAAAATTTTATCAGATAAATATATTACAAAGTACATGTTATTTAACTCTATCAAAATTACTTACTACCATAGTAAACAAACTTATTATTGAAATAGTCATCATTTTGGTAATTTTCTTTTCTTTATATTTAACTTCTTATGTGGAAAACTGAAAGGTAAATTTTTTGTTGACTCTATAAAACAGAGGAATTATATTTGCATGAAGTCCTGGTTCAGCTTTGATTATGAAATACATTGAGAAAATAATCAGATGAGCTCATTAAGTAAGGTTTTCATAGCAATTGAAAAAGATGTCAGTGTCCAAGCAGGTCAGTGTCCTTTGAGATATCTAGTGCCCAACATGTCAAAGCAGAAAATATAGATTTGTCCTCTGCTGAGGTCAGACCTAAGTAGCCAGCAACTGGCTGCAAAGATCCAGTTGTTCTGCAACCAAGATAGTGACCACTTCTACACTTGCTTGTATTTGAGAGCAATAAGAACTTGGCTTTTGAGTGTTAATAAGGCATGCCTAATTTCCACGTATAAGCTGAAGGTTAAGCACACTAGAATGTAGTGGGAGATTTTTATCATCTGTGCAAATTTGCTTTCTGTAGACAATCAGGAGAAGCCTGTGCAACTGTGGTATGGAGGGCAACTAATGGATAGCTCTGATTAGCAGATTGCCAGCACCGATGAAATAGGGAAATCATTTCTTTTTACCAGTATATTGTAGAATGAATTCTGTTGGATTTTCTTTCCTATTACCAGGGCTAAACTTTATATTGCAGAAGACAGGATGATCTGCTTCTATATGGTAATTTCTCTGTAATGAATGAACCCTGATTTCTCATAGGGTTTTTTTGTATTATAATCCCTATTATGGCAACACACAAAACCAAATAAATAAGTCTACTTCCTGGCAAAAGGCAGACCTTGTCCCCATTTCCCCTGCACTCTTGATTCTTTCTCCTTAGCCAGGCTGGATGTGGCTTCCTTTCTTCTTTGCCCCAGGCACACGTATTTATTCTCATTGCTGTTAAATAAAAACCTTGAGCTAAGATTCAGCAAGAAGATACTGACAAGCATCTCTAAGCTCCCTTTCAGAAACCTCTTAATCTTGTTATCCTTATGGTAGCTGCCCTACTTCGGGTGTCACCAGAACCACACTGAAAGTTGTGCTTAGTGGAGACCATCTACAGCCAGGCTGGGGATTTTGTAGCATTTCCTCCCTCCCAAGCTACTACTGACTGCTTCTTCCTGCTGTGTTCCATCCTCTGCCATACTGTCTTGGTTCTTTTTCTTTTTCCTCTTTCTCAGGTTTCCAATAAAGGCTCTTGCAGGGTCAAAGGCATAATGTAATGGCTTACCTCCTATTTGATTTCACGCCAGGTCCCTGGAGGGATACAGCATTATTGCGGCCCAGGCTTGTAGCACCACAGGCTAATGGATCAATTCAGCCTTCAAAGTATCCTATGGCCTGTCGATATAAAATTCTAGCAATTACTAAAGTGGGAAGGCTAGGAAATGGCTGAAAAACATTCCCAATTGATTGGCTCATTGCTCTAGCGTATGATGAACTTGTTTAAGAAAAATTGATCTGACGCATTGATTTTTTTTTAAATCAGAGATTCTCATGAATGCAATTTAAGTCACAAAATTTCTTGCTTTGAAGAATGTTGTTTTTTTTTTTTCTTATTTTTTTCTTCTTCTTTTTCCCTGCAAAGAACATCTGTGAAGCAAACCAGCCACTGAGAGTCCTGAGTCCTATACCCAGACAGTGCTCCTGCTGTTTCAGGAAATGTTTCTTGTAGAAACTGAATTTTAGTGGTGAATTTCTTCTCTTCTGCATTTTATACATATCAGTCTTCTCATGAGCTTTTGTCATCAACTCCTTCTTTTCTCCTGGTTCACCCTTCAACTCGGAATTTGAGGTTTTCAGTTAAAGTTGACACCACCTAATTTAGCAGATGCATTTTCATTTATTATATGTGGAAGAAACTTTGGAAACTGACAATCTTAATATTCATACAAGGCAGTTCTGTCATTTGACATAACCAGGAACAACTTGAGCAGTGGAGGCAGATTGGAGACAAAAGCATCTCT
>LR750916.1:174850-191593 GCA_902729485.2 Mus minutoides | reverse complement strand
ATATATATAACCACTGAATTAGGACAATCTTTCAGAGTCTGGTGGTGTCATTCATGGATTGTACACAACTGAATTTTGCCTACTTTATAAATCCTCCTCTACTCCATCTCTAATAGGGGGACTTCTTCATTTTCCCCTAATTTGACCTACATTAGCCTGTGGAATAGATCAGGTTCTAGAAATATATGATGATAGGCTTCATGTCAGGAGTGTTTCTCAAACTACAGATTCTTGGCCATCATATAAGAAATCTGAGACAGATTCGGAGCATTAAACGTGGGTAAAAGAATAAGAGAAAAAGATTGATATCCCAATCCAAAGCCCAAAATATAAGTTTTGAAATTCAATATAAAAACTAAAAAGAAAGGGACAAAAGAAGACATTTCTACTTTCCTAAGTTCTGTAGATAGGGTTCTTTAAAGAGACAAAAGATAAACAGGAGAAAAATGAATATTACAACACAGAGAATGCCCAGCAGTATAAGACACTCAATGATCTGAGAGATCTGATTATAACATGGACCTTATCTAGCATTCTACAAGGAAATTAATGGATGAGAAGAATTACTTTAGTGAGAAAATTACTTTTCTTGTGCCTTTGGTCTGATGAGAGGCTACAGTGATTAAGGGCCTCTAAGACTTTTTTCAGACAGCCAGGGGTATCTGAAATTACCTTTTTTGTTGTTGTTTTTGTTTTTGTTTTTAGATATTTTCTTCATTTACATTTCAAATACTATCCCAAAAGTCCCCTACACCCTCCCCCACCCTGCTCCCCAACCTACCCACTCCTGCTTCCTGGCCCTGGCATTCCAGGGGTATTACGATAAAAATGGAAATTTATTTACTGAAGTGTGAATAATTTATTTACTGAAGTGCTACTGCTCAGTTGTTTCAGTTAAAAATAACCTTTCTGTTAGTATGGCATTTTGGTGGAAGTATATCTCAATCTCCTATAGCACCTTGAATTAGGATATGTTCTCAAAGAACAAGTAGTGAGATACAATTAGTTGTTATTCATACTAATATAAAGTAAGAGACAGAAGACAGGGTGGCTGTCAAGTGAAGAATGTGCTGACTGCACAGGAAATGCATCTGGATAGCAAGCCAGATCTACCCTGGTCCATTAGCGTAAGCCTCAATAACTGTGTCCTGTGTCTTTATACCTGCTACACATTTTACAGAGAATGTTCTCCTGTGGTTGAAGGTAAACATGGATTATCTGTGCCAGAACCTATTTAGGAAGTCTATACAACAGAAGGCTTCATCATGTTATACTAAGACCCGTTTCCAGGGGTGAGTTTTAAATCAGGTTCACTGCATGTTCAGTGAATTTGAATAGCTGAGAGATGGGTAAAAGAATTCAAGTAATTTAGATTGGAGATGTACCATGGTCTAGGAGAATAATCTTAAGTTTTAGAGCAATCCAGGAAATTCCACTTTTAACCATTTAGTTGTCCCCCGTTGTTCCTTTACTCTGGGCTTCTGCAAAGAAGCCTGAAGAGTTTGTCACACCTGGTCCCCCAGAAGTCCTTGTACTTTGTTCATTACCTGGGAGCTTGGCTGAGTTGCTTCCAGAGAACTTCCTTGCTTTGGGGGGTAGTCCTGGCCTTTCCTCTGCTTTCTTGTGGATTCTAAACGGTGTCTAGTCTATAGTTCTAAGCTTATTCAGATGTGAAGGCAACAAATTGAAATTTTGCCAAAATGTGAAATATTTCATTTTCCTGTGTCTATGCTTGGAAATTTCTGAAGACGACAGAGCACAACAGAGAAAGGGGGTAGAAGCTGTTTATCAAATCTCTAATGAAAACAAAGGACTTCTGTTTCAAGTTACTTCTCAGATAGTATGTGGATCTCTTAATGCTCAGCTCTGCTTTCAGTAAAATTGTTAATTATAGATCGTAATAAGCTGTTAGGAGCAAAACACACACATAATTTGAAAGTGAAATGAGGCACACAGTACATAGATAGAGCAATTGTTTGCTTAAGAGGTGATTAACAGCCACAAAACAAGCAAACTGATACTTGAACCTGAGAGAGACGATGCCCATTTGGAATGGCTCACTCATTGTGTATTTGTTCATTGCAGCCTAGTGCAAAGGTAGATGTCTGCTGCTGTCAGCACTTTCTCTGTGTGTGACAAAGGGAGAGCAGGGTCTATGCCATCTTAGAACAAAGATGGAATTAAAAGAATAGGTTGTCAGAAGGAATAAAGAAAGGGAAGCGTCTCGATTTCTCAGAGGAGCACAGCTGAGATTTAAACTGCTCTGAGCTGTGACAAATTATAAGGCTTTAAAACCACTACAGTCACTGAATGAACAAAACAGTTGCCTGGGGTAATTATGCCTTTTCATCTCCTTTACTTTCAAGTTATTTCCCTTTGTGAATGTTACACTCCTACACTGAATGTGCTGGAGCAGTGTTAATCTCAGTGTGGGAAGCTAAGGTGGCTTTAAGATTAAGTAAGCTTAGAAATACAGTTCAGAGCAAGTCAACACTACTAACATGTCATCAAGACACCTGATGACAACAGTTCCTACAGAAATGGGTGTGTCTGGGACTTTGTCCTCTGTTCTCCAGGGAGCATTTGCTTGAATGAGCAGGTTTCTTGGTTCTGTGGGGTTCAGTGTTAGAGATCCCAGAACAGAAATCTTGTCTTAAATAGGTAATGGTTAAGTAAATAAATAAATAATCATGTTACTAGGTAAGATTGCACCACTCAAAGAGGACTGAGGTTAACAGGAATAACTTGGCTTTTAACTTTGTTTTGCTTGCAATGTATTTGATCTTGAAGCCTGTTGATTGGTAGAGCTGGGCAAGATTCTATTCCTAGTTGGTTTACCAGAAACAGACTGGTTAAGAGCTTGCCAAGGACCCATTCCTTGGCACCCACCAGACCCAAAGGGTGGTGACATAGCACTATGCTTCTTAGTAACTCACCTATGTACTGTCATCTTTGTATATTTCCTAGATGCAAGTCTTAATCTGGTGACCCAAGTGACAAAGAGTAACTTAGGTACTATTACCATAAATGGGTAACTTAGGTACTCTTACCTAAGCTTTCAGGATCCCTGTGTTGCCTGTGAAAAGAAACTCTTGTGTTTGTGGACAGAGGATAACTTCCAGCGTCTTTGAAGAGAATGTCAATGTGAGTGGTGTATGAAGCCTTGCTGATAGTAACAGCAAATACACCCTGAGTGTATGAACCTGTTTCTGTTCTTGTCACTGTGTTTCTTCCTAAAGGGAAGGTACATGGGCAGGTAGCCTAGCCAGGAACTGTACAGGCTTTCACCCTTCTCATATTTCACTGAAGAGGAAAAGAGGACAGACAGCAGTCAGCTATCTTGCCAAGTAAATTATGGAGCTGGATTAGACTCATGCAGTCTAAGCTCTGAGAAGTGCACAGTGAGTTCTAAGTTATATGAAGGCAAATACTTAAATCCTTTCTCTCTGTTCTCTTAAACTCTCTAGAGTGACAGACCTGGTTTACTCTTTTTTATCCTGTAGTCTGGCTTCTCCCAGCATTAGAGCAAGGTAAGGATAACCGAGCATTGTGATACTTGCCTCTTTTCACTCAGGGATCTCCAATCTTGATCTGATATTGTGCCTTCCTATGCTTTGGTTTGTAAAGTGCTAGGATTTATGACCTTGCTCAGGAGTGGAGTCCTTAAGGGGCCTAAGCACCAGGTACCTTGTAGCTACCTCAGATGATGTCATAATGCATCCTGTCCCAAGGACTGAAGATGAGCCTCTTGCTGACTAGGAAATACAATAGACCAGGGATTTCTAAAACCAAGGAAGACTGCAGCTGGGCCTGGTAATGTATAAGCCAAAAGCAAGGACAGCATGTTAAATCTGATGGGGTGACAGATGGATATTAGAGAGGCTGAGAATCGTACACATGCAATTTTGACATTCAAATTGATGGATGTGATAGATTGGACAGTCTATGCTTTGTAGATTGGTAAATCAGGGCATGCATAATTATTGTCCTCTGAAGTTTAACACTTTCATGTAGATGCCCCAGTGCACTCAGCATCTCTGCTACCATCACAGAAGGATCTGGCCTGGTTTGCACTGAAGACAGTTTCTCTTTTCAGTGTGTTTCTATGATATTTTTCAGTCTACTGTTGCTTCATTCTGGTTCTTCCTGTTACTAATGAGCCACTCTGGGTGAAAGCTAGTGACATCTAAGGGCCTCTGGGAGCAGCAGAAAAAACGGAAGGTCTGTCTACACAAGAGTCCCATGACGCTGACCATTTATCTTTTGACCATGTGGGCCCAATAAACAAAGCAAATCTGTCCTGCTTGCCCTCCCTCTGTGGCTTTTGAGCCTTTGCATTTGCATTTCCCTCGACAGTTAGCAACAACAAAAACTTGTCTTCATTATAGCTCTGACTCATAACACAATTAATGACAATGAAGTGATCCGTGGTCCCCAGGCCCAGCTGTCTTCTGAAAACAAGTCCAAGCCTGTTCAGAACAGTAATGGATGGTGCTAGGGAGAGGATGACTCAGAATCTCTTGTGCTAGCCAAGGAGGTGAGACAAAAAATACTGTGTTGTGTTACTTCTGTGTGTGTATGTAGTTCATCTCTGACCTAAGTAGCAAAAGAAGAGTGCCTTTTTTCCCTGACTTCTGAGAACACCTACCATGTCTACCCATTATGTTTTAGATTTAAGGCCAACACACTGCACCTTACTCATCATCTGAGTTCTTTGGAGTAGTTCTCCTTGTTTGCATTGACAAGATACTTGTCCCCTTGGGCTTGCTTGTACAGGGATGTTAGCTTGTGCCACTCCTTACAACATTGTCATCATATTGCGAGTTAAAAGCCATTAATTTATTCTCTTTTACCAACATTTATGTAGAGATTATTACATTTTGTAAATTGAAACATTATTCCTTTTTTTTTCTGGAGTCACCAGGAAGGCTATCCTTCAGACTGACTCAAGCACCTGCCTCAAAGTAATTAGGATCTCTCTTTTACTTGTTTCCTTCTTTCTCTCCTCTCTCTCTCTCTCTCTCTCTTTCTCTCTCTTTCTTTTTTTGAGGGGGTGGTTTCTGAGACAGGGTATCTCTATAGCCCTGGCTGTCCTGGAACTCACTCTGTAGACCAGACTGGCCTTGAACTCGGAAATCCATCTGCCTCTGCTTCCCAAGTGCTGGGATTAAAGGCATGTACCACCACTTCCCAGCTCTTCCTCTCTCATTCTCTCTCTCTCTTTCTCTCTCTCCTTCTGAGACAGACAGGATCTCTTCCTGTGTATTCTAAGCCAGCTAGATGTTTCAATAATAATTAATGATCAACTGGCAAGATTTATCCACTGATGAAATAGTGGCTTGGATATTATGTGAGTAACCAAACTTTTTTTTTTTTTTTTTTTTTTTTACTATATCCAAGAACTGTTCTACAAAATGAAATCTATAACTGGCACCATAGTTGGGTCAAGAACCTGTGCATAGTCCTGACCTAGGCCCTAGAGGAGATCAGACTACTTTTATGTTGCTAAATGGCTACAATACTAAATTGACTACTGATAATGCTAGTTAACATAACATATTGTTATGTCCATAGATCAATGCATCTGTCAGTTTTCATCTGAGAAGCTTCTATTTGCAGTAGATCATAGATAGTAATAAACGCAGAGATATAAAGCTGTTCAATGTTTGGAGAAGAAGAGGTAATGGAGCACTCATCTCTAAATGGGATATTTTTTTTTTTATCACAAATCGTTCTTCAAAAGCTCAGAGATTATTGCAAAAGAGGTGATGACAAGCAGATAATGCCAGAGGTGGTAAATGAATGTAAAGGTAGAGGATCTTCTGTACCAACATGGTAGCTTCACATATGAACTCACAGTGTATATGAGATCATGCACAAAACCTGGACAAGTTCAAGACAACCCAAATATTAATAAGGAGTGGGGATATGGGCATGAAATCCTACACCTAATAGTTGAGGTTGTATGATGCTTAATTTCTTCTGGGAGAGGAAAATTCCATGAGGTTTTGTTTGTTTGTTTGTTTGTTTGTTTGTTTTACAAGTGTAGCTCCTATTAAGTTCACTACATTCCAGGGTAAAACCAAAAAAACCCTAAACATCCACAAATATATGAAAAGCACAAACTGGAGATGATCAGCAGAGAGAAATAAAGGAAGGAAAGAAGAAAAGAAGGAAAGAAGGAAGGAGGGAAGGAAGGAAGGAAGGAAGGAAGGAAGGAAGGAAGGAAGGAAGAAGACAAAGTTTGGTAGGTAGGAATGAGGAGGGCAGATTCAGAAGGAGTTGGGGGAAGGGGTGAATAACATCAAAACACATTATACAATATCCTGTAAGTGAGAAAAATGTTTTAGAAGACTGATTTAGTAATCATATTTAGAACCTCTTTAGCAATACTAAGGAGAGCACATTCACTGTAAACTCTGTGCAGAGCAAGGTTTTGTGTCTAAATCCCCACAGCTGCTTTTTTTCTCTGGAAATTAGATTCTTAATTTTCATATGATTGTTGTTTTTCGTTTGGAAGGAAGGAAGAGGAAGAACATGAGAATGCTTCATCTTGAAAGGGAGACAGGCTCTACAGGCTTCTCTCACTAATACCTGTCTCCTAATGTTATTTTCTGATCCCTTTGGAATTTCCATAATCGAGGGGGGGGGGTTCCTTACAGAAATTTACAGGAATCTCCCAAGAGACGGGAAGCAGGCTCCTGAAGTACCTGAGAATTATTCTGTGCTTCTTCCTGCACTTTCTCCTGGGGTACAGTTGGGCAGGCCTTCCTGGCTTATGGTTCCTCACAAGAAGCTAGCTTGTAGTGAGTAACAACAGTTGGATAAGGAGCACCTTCGCCAGGGGTTCTTATTATGCATCAATTTAATAAGACATGGTGGGGAGCTTAGTAAACAAAACAGCTTTTTGTTTTGTTTTGTTTCTTTTGAACTCATCATCACAAGAACTTTCTTCATGGTTTATCTTCCTTCTCTTCTGCTCCAACATGTTCCCAGTTCCTTATCCTCCTGCCTCCCTACTTTCTTTGCACTTTCCTTTCCTCTGTGATTGCAAAATATTACAAACCCTGTGCAGTCTTTCCATATCTCAAAATCCTGGGAGTTAGTCCAAGAAACAAAAGAGCCATTATATTTGGGTGGTCTTAGGACTTGTGGGTACAGTTTAGTGCTGTTCAAGTGGAAGAGAGGAAGTCCAGAGTAGGGATCTGCTTGCACATCTTTTCCATGATAAGTGCTCAGCAAATGAGGTAACTACTTGGGAGAAGTGATTCTTTACTTATTTTTCCTTACAGTATTGTTGAGAGGGAGGAACAAACTCCTTCCTCACTTTTTGGTAGTAAGACCTAGAACTTGAAAGTAGCCTAACAATAAAGTATTTTAGAGTCTGTGTGATCCTCACCTTACTAAATTAGAGTTAAAAAAAATCTGAACTAAAATGTCACTGTCTCTTCAGGTACTAGTGTTTTTATTCTTTCTATTTATTACTGACATTGGAAATAAAGGAGTGTGAGAAGCAAAATTTGTTTCCCCTTGATTACTTGAATCAATATATTATACAACCAAATATTTGGGAGGAATAAGTTATGTACTTAAATGCATGAGAAAAACAGAGGTAGAGAACCTGAGGTGTTTAGTTTTTGAAAGAATAGGACAGTACTTTTGCAAAATAGCTCTTTGCTCTGAGTAATTACTTATAGTATTGTGTATGGATTACTTGGAAGCATCCTCTGTTTGGGACTTTGATCTGAACATCAAATAAGAGATTCATTCCCTGTTTCAAGGGCCACACTGTTCAACCACATGGAAAAAGCAAATCTGTGCTTGAGGATACATCATTGGAGATTTTACTGAACTCTCAGTGTTGTTTGAGTGCCTGGATGGTTATCTTGAGGAAATTCTGTTGCTGCAATTCCTCTTGTGAACTGTGTACTTTTAATAAGAGGAACAACAAACCTACAGCATTCCCATGACACGTGATAGAAAAAGATGACTCAGAGGTTTGGGGCTAGGAGAGAGTGAATTAGCTACTGATTTCCAGATGTCTTTCATTTTTGTATACAAAGCCTTATTGTTCACCTTGGACATGAATTGATACAAGAACACTTGATGGGTTGGCTACCTCCTTCGAAAAGTTGTCAAATTATAGATAACAGTGTAGCAGATAATGTGAATGCAGGGTGACCTGGACAAGCAGGGCATTCTTTAGTAACTGATTCCCGAGAAGAAGGACCAGGAGGTCAGAAGATAAAGAAAAGAGGATAGTTGGGCTCAGGAGATCTTGCAGAAGCTGATGGCTTATATCAAGAAAGTTTATTAAGAAGTACAGCATCTTAAAGACAGGTTGCAAGAGGAAAATGGGACAGACTTAGAAAAGCCATTGTACAATAGGACAAAGTCAGCCTGAAGCTAATACAGCAGTGTTGAACAAGGGGAGCACAGGATATCTCATATGCATTTTAGACTTACACAGTGGCCCTGGGATTTTTGTCTCTCTAGTCTCCTTAGGGTTAAAAAGCCAAGTTCTCAGGAACAAAATTTTAACTCCTTTGAGACCCTGGCCCCAGCTCCAGATTGGACTTTGCCAAGTCTTTCCCTAGGCAATGACCCAGAACAAGGTTCCCTTTGTCTTTTCATCTCAGAAAGTCTTTCATCTGCTTACCTCTCAACGGCAGGTGATTATTAGCACATGGATGCCAGCTAGAAGTCTCCATTTCATAATTATGAATTTGCCTGTTTTTTTTTTTCCACTTCGAAAGTCTCTATTTTAAAATCAGAGGGGATTTTTGAAAATGGTGTAAATTTGAAAAAACTGGAAATCTTTTTTATGTTTACTTTAATATTAAAAATTCACTTGTTAATTTGCATATGTGTTTCTGTGTATGATACATGTATTAAAATATAAAGGGGTTTTGGTTGAAACATGGCAGACCCCTGGCAGGGCACCAGCATTCTTTTCCTCTTGAAGAATTTATTGTCGCAGTCGTACTGCTTCTATTAGACTACTATTACACTATAACGTTTGGGTCAGTTTGTTGGGGGCCGCCTGTGGTCCCCCACAAACGAACTAGGTTCCCCGGGAGGCAAGCTTGGGCTGGGAGACTAGATGGGAGAGAAATGAAAACATTGAGTCAGTTCTCTGGTCAAAGCATATTCTATTCTTTACTAAAAAAAAAATCTCTCTTGGTTTCTTGAGGGAAAACCCCGCCCCCAGTCTGTTCTGTGCAGGCTCCTGGAATGTGTCTCGAAGTCTATTGCAATGTGGAATGTCCCAGTTGGAAGCAGGTGAACTGGGCGAGGCACAGGTAGCAGAATCCTGAGAAATGCAGAGGCATTTAGCAGGACAAAGGAAGCCAGTCTAGCTGCAGAGCTAAGCCATAGGTGGCCTGCCTTCAGAGGCATCAGGTCTGAACTTCCAGCCTGGACCTGGCATGGGGGAAGGGGGACCACATCTCCTCCTTACTTATATAATAAAATTAAGAAGGACTGAGGCATAAAATTTATTTATGTTCTATAGTCTTGCCTGGGAGTTATGGTTGGCTGGCGGTCATACCATGTCTTAGGAAATTCTCAGATCCTCCCAAACTATTCATTTCCATCATTGGGAAATACATGTTTGTGACTATTATTGCACAAACATGGCTCTGTGGTGTAATATTAACAAGTCACAGCCTTTTGGCATGTACCCCTGTTTTAGAATAATATAGCTCTAGGATCTGGTTACCCGTCATAGACTAACGACCTTCATTGCACACCTAGTTCCCAAATTCAAACCAAAGCCACAAATATATTTTTCCTGTCCATCTTTATAACTTTGTAATCCTGCTAGCTGTGCTCTTGTGCCTCCAGGAAGGGACCTGCATACTTGGAGCCTTGCTGCAGGGGAAGGCAGACCTGCTCAAAACACAAAAGCTGAACACAGTTAAAACACAATAACTTCTCTTGGGAGAACTGGGAAGTCTTATTCAGTTGTAAATTAGCTACTACCAAGCTTAGGTTCTGACCTCTGGTGCAGGGGAGGTGACTTGGAGAATCAGCAATAAGGCTGTAAAATAGACCAAGCTCCAAGTTAACTCTCATGGCTGAAAAGGATTTTTAGCAATCTTAATAGGAAATCTCTCATATTGGAATAATTCCTAGACCAGTCCAAGATTGAATTAGATGAACTGGTCACATTGAAGGAAAGAGAAAAATCACTATAACTCCTCCTTATGACTAATTTTTTAAAGTCAATTGTTATGGTCTCTAATGTACTCTGTCCTGTAAGGTTAAAAAGTTTGAAGCAAGGCAGCTTAGCCTTTCCAGTCTGGGACAAGTTAAAAATATATACCTGTTCCCACAGCTAGGGCACTCAGCGAACTCACATGTCAGCCTGCTGCATGAATCCTTCTGGCAGTTGTCACTTTCTGTAGTGCTCTGTGAAGAAAATCTAACCACTCCCTCTTTTCCAGATTAGACAAAAGGAAGATTTTTGCCTTTGGTGGCCTTGCGGGGGTGTCTAACTGCCCCTTATTTAATTTTTTAAAATTTAAAATTTAAAAGCCAATAATTCTTTGTCTTTGAGAATTATAAAAATTCTCAGTATCATGGGTAACATTAATTGTTGACAAAACATTTCAAATACTTGACTGCTAAAGCCAGTTCCAATATCTGTATAAATCTGATTAGGAAAACCAAGCACAGAAGAAAAAAAAATTTTTAACATAGGCAATAACACTTTTAGTTGTTTCTCTTGAAGAGTATTTATAACTAGAATGCTTGAAAAGTTTTAAGTCACATGTGCATATCTTGTTGATTAATCTGAAATAAGAGTATCCAATTGCAGCAATTGATTAAGTGTACATTCTCAAGAATTGATATCCTTATGTGGAAACAAGGGGAGACTGAGGACACTAAGAACAGAATTTTTACAATTTGACATGCACATTCTGTAAAAATATTAAAGCGTTATCTAAAGCCATCACTATTTTGATGATGTAAAGAATGAGATTATATGGCCAATTATTCTTGTACAAGGTCTATAATCTGCCTGGGAATATAAATTTAGCACGGCATTGCTTTAAGAGGTTTTATCCAGGAAATCTAGAGAAAATTCTTAAATATCTAAAGACAGTCCTTTTAAAAGAACAGCATTTTTTCTTATGAGCTGTATATGCTTAAACAATTTCAAAATTGAAAATTAATAATATCTGAGGGTCAAATAATCTTAGCAATTGTATGCTCTGATATATATATAAATATATATATATATATATACTATTAATATACAAATTGAAATTTGATTATATAACATTTTAAAACACCATCTACAGTGCACAATTTAATTATCTGTGCTGAAGTAGGAGAAAACTCAAAAGAATAAAACATACGATCCAACTCATATATACCTTTCTCCCATTGAAGGGCTGTTTTTAAATACAGAAAATGGGTTGTATGCATGCATAACTTTATAGAAGATAAAAAGGCATGCACAAGATAATTTTTAACTTATCTTCATGAAAATGACCATCAACTTTATTTAAAATGATGGCAAGTAGTAAGCTGAATATCAATATTCTGCAATAACCAACTTGATTGCTGTTGGGAATGAGAAACAGACACTTTGTCAGGTTTTTAAGACACAATACTTGTTATAATTTTTCTAAAATATATGAGTTTACTTTACAATTCTTAATCAGCAGCACTTAATAGGATGTTTAAACTTTACTTTGAGATAAATAAAGATTATTTTACTTTAATATTTTCTGTGTAAAAATTACTGTGGGCACATTTAATAACCATAACTAAAATAAGTAGCTAGTATTCAATTACAATAGACTATAATTGATATCAATTAAAAAGGCTTTCTTTATTTTCTGTAAAGTCTTTTGTTCTTCACCAATTAACTTGTGTCTTTCCAGATAACACCCAACAAAGGTTTAAGTCACGTTAAGACTTTAGGTAAGGTCTTAGCCAAATAAAATCTCCTAGAAGGTTTTGAAAATAAAAATTTGAAGCTAATCAATTTTACTTTCTCAGATTTTCTGTACCACAATTTTCTAGTACAACTAAAACCCTAAATATTGCCTCTGAAACTTTTCTGCCAGAATGGGGACTTGAACCCTTGACTCTCAGGTTAAAAGTCTGATATTGAACTAACTGAGCTATCTGGGCTCTTTTCTGGAGCAACTATTGCTGCCTAGAACTTTAAAGCTCATTGTGTGAGCGCAAAAATTTGGAATAAACTGCCCTTTAGAGGCATAAGCTAACAAAAACCTTCCACTTAGGAAGCAGCATACACTCAAAGATTCAAACTCTCAGATTCTTTTATTTGAAGCAAAACAATAAAAATTTTCTACATAATGTAAGGCTATTTATTGGCTATACCTAATATAACCAGGGTGCAAAGGTAGAAACAAACCTTTTAATCCATAATAATTTTTTAAGAAGTAGGCAAGCCATCTTGGAATGCTTTTATAAATCTTACAGCACCTTAAAATGAACAACACCTGAATAGGTCTGAAATTTGCAGTTTAGCTAGTAGGAATTTCTCCTGGGGGCAGGGAGGGCATGTGAGATCTGGGAGATTCCCCAGTCTCAGGTCTGCAGAACAAAAGAAACACCAGGAGGCTGTTTCAATCCTTGAATGGCTGTGTGGCTGCAGAGCTGTACTAGCACTCTCATGATTACTCTCATAATGACCTTAATTACCAACATATGGGTGAGTCAAAAATCTTAAATTTGCAATCAAACTGTAGGCTGCAGACAATAGAACGCTGGCAAACTTTTAATCATAACTTTAAGTTTCCTTTGCAATGTTAGAATATTTCTAAAACTTTGAGAAATCAAAACCTAATCTTAAAACAATTTATCATCTAAAAATCAATACTAGAAACGTCACCGTCATGCCACGAGGCTTGGCTGCCAATTTATACCTACGAATGCATGACAGTGCACATTTTAATGCTTCACTAAAGAGACATAGTTATACATCTTATCTCTATGACCATATTCTAGGATAAGAATTACATAAAAAACTATATCAACTAGAAGCATCCTTGAGGCCGAGTCTTCTGGGTTTGTTTATGCCACGTGCTTGGAATGATTCCAACACTAGTTATGAATTTAGCAGTATTCTAGAGGCCTAGTTCTCTGTGCTGCTCCCTTTAGATCATACCCATTAATTTATAAGCCATTATTCTATGACCAAGAAATGCAGAGCATATTTTCGTTTTTAAGGCCAAGCAGAAATCCAAATTAGGTGTCTATACTAGTCTTGTAAACTAGACCAATCAAGGAATTTTACCTTTTCTAGCTATAATTTCAAGATAAAAAGCACTCTGTCAATTTCTGAACCCAATTGCAGAGAACCTTCCAGGAAAAACCAACTCTCAGCTTCCCAGACTTAGAGCTAAGAAGCTGCAGACTCCCTAACCTGCTGTACCTTACTCCTGCCTACAGCACAGGGCAGGGCTCCTCTCATCCTTGCTTGACCCCATGCAAAAGTACAGGGCCCCTGTCAGCCTCTGCTGTGGAGACTGAAACTGAATTAAGAGATTGAAAACCAGCAGACAAAAATTTTAACCATTTTTTCTTTTTCAACATGAAACACAGAACAATCAGTCATTCATGCAATGAAACAAGAAACATGAACTGACACGTGGACCTTAACACGTGGACAGGCTGGTGCACTGAACACAGACAACACAAAGACTGCAGAGAACCTCTCCCGCAAAGGGGCAGAGAGAGCAGACAGGGAGTTGCTTGGCCTCTCTCGGTCCCTGGGAAATTTTCAAAAAACCATTTTCCTTTTCTCTTGAATCTTTCTCTCTACTTTTACTTTATTCATTTCTTAAACCTAACTATTTTTATTCCATTCTAAGACCCCTATTTCTCTCCCCTGATGCAGTTCTCTGGACTGCGGACAATTGCCTATTTTTTTGTTTGTTTGTTTGTTTGTTTGTTTTGAGACAGGGTTTCTCTGTATAGCCCTGGCTGTCCTGGAACTCACTTTGTAGACCAGGCTGTCCTCGAATTCAGAAATCTGCCTGCCTCTGCCTCCCGAGTGCTGGGACTAAAGGCAATTGCCTATTTTTACATTTCTAGTCTCAACTTCGTTGACCATCCTAAGTGGAATCAGTAGTGGGTCAGTACCTTTCCAGCTTAGCTCGTATCCTTAGTGCACTAGCAACACCTTTTATTTTTGGTTATGAGCCTAGCCTTTAACGGCTGAGCCATCTCTCCAGCCCGCAACACCTTTTAAAAATCGAAGTCTTCAACTCAGTGCTGGCATACTTACCTGTTGCTTCCTGTGCCCGATAGGATAAGATCCTTTTCCTTTTTCTTCCTTCTCATAGAGCTCTACTTGAGTTGGCTTTCCCTCAGATTTTCTCCTGCTTTCCCTCAGATTTTCTCTGCTGTGTCCAGGTTTCATGTCAGGGTGCCAAATTGTTGGGGGCCTCCCATGGTCTCCCACAAATGGACTAGGTTCCCCGGAAGGCGGGCTCGGTCTTGGAGACTAGATGGGAGAGAAATGAAAACATTGAGTCAGTTCTCCAGTCAAAGCATATTCTATTCTGTACTAAAAAAATCTCTCTTGGTTTCTTGAGGGAAAACCCCACCCCCAGTCTGTTCTGTGCAGGCTCCTGGAATGTGGCGCGAAGTCTAATGCAATGTGGAATGTCCCATCTGGAAGCAGGTGAACTGGGCGAGGCACAGGTAGCAGATTCCTGAGAAAGGCAGAGGCATTTAGCAGGACAAAGGAAGCCAGCCTAGCTGCAGAGCTAAGCCATAGGTGGCCTGCCTTCAGAGGTATCAGGTCTGAACTCCCAGCCTGGAGCCAGCATGGGGGAAGGGGGACCACATCACACTAACGGAAGCAAAGGACTGGATGGAGTTTATTCTTTTCCTTTTGACTCTATAAAAAATTGTTCAGACCTTGTTTTCAGATTTCTAATGCTTATGAGTGATTGAACTTTATTTTCAAAGAATACAAAGAATACAAGTAAGGACATATGTTGAAGAACATATGCTGGATTAACCAAAAAATAAGGATATTTGAAAATTCCACAAGGAAGCTAGTTACTTTGTATGCTTATTAAAAGTAAAAAGGAAAGGATGCCTTTTTTTTTTTTTTTTTTTGTAAAGAAACACTACAATAATTGTAGCTAAAATGTACTATCTTGGATTTGGTTCAAAATAACAGTGTATGATGGAGGAAATAAAGATGTAAACAAAATAGGATTTTAAAAAATTAGATATTTTCTTTATTTACATTTCAAATGTTATCCCCTTTCCTGGTTTCCCTTCCAAAAACCCCTTATCGCTTCCCCCTCCCCCTGCTTCCCAACCCACCCACTCCTGCTTCCTGGCCCAGGCATTCCCTATACTGGCATAGAACCTTCACAGGACCAAGGGCGTCTCCTCCCATTGATGACCGACTAGGCCATCCTAAGCTACATATGCAGCTAGAGCCATGAGTCTCTCTGTGTGTTTTCTTTGATTGGTTATTTAGCACTTATTATATTAATAATTGTTGATAGGCCTACATGGATAAATTGAGTACCTTAAAGGGCTTGTTTTCAGCTAATGGTTTTAGAGATTTTAATCTCTAGTCATTTGGCCTTGTTGCTTAGAGCCTGTGTTGATGTGTTAATTACAATGTGCAGGAAACCATGAGAAATGGTAGGTAGTTTTTAGTCTCCCCTACAAAGCGATGACATTCAACAAACTTTCCACTTAGCTTTATTACCTAGAGGCACAACCGTTGGCCAATAGTGCTACAGATTGGAAACCCATCTTTTTTTTTTTTTTATTTTTTTTATTTTTTTTAATTTTTTTTTTTTTACTACTTTTATTAGATATTTTCTTCATTTACATTTCAAGTGTTATCCAGCTAGTTCCCTATATCCTCCCCCCTCCCGGCCCTGCTCCCCTACCCACCCACTCCCACCCCTTAGCCCCTGCGTTCCCCTGTATTGGGGCATATAAAGTCTCCATCTTTTAACATGGATGTTTGGGTGACTCAAGATCAAAGCTACAGCATTATATTTTAGTAAATTTATTTTTTATGAAAAATTTCACATGAAACAATTATTTAAAACAACTTACAGGTTAATTCAATGAATAAATATATTCAAATCTACCACTTCTTATTTCCCTAAAATAATATTAATTTTATAATAAAATATTACTGATTAAGACAGTAACTGTTAGAAGATGGATAGCAATCTTAAATTTTCTCTTTTTTTTTTCTTTATAGATTCTGCTTTGTTTTTAAATCAGAGGTCAAAAAATATGGGTCATATAGCAACTAAACTGGCCCATAGGGCTCACTGAGTCTGAGCCACCGAACAAAGATCGTTCAGGGGTTGACTTAGACCCCCTATACATTTGTAGCAAATATGCCACTTGATTTTGCTGTGAGTCTCCTAACAGTTGGAGCAAGAAGTGATGTCTGTCTCTGTTGTTTGCAGTTGGATCTCCGTTCCCTAACTGGACTGCCTGGTTGAGCCTCAGTGGGAGATAATGTGCTTATTCCTGATGGGATTAGATGTCCCAGAGCCTTTTGATGCCCGCAGGGGGCTTCTTCTTTTCTGAGGAGAAGTGGAGGGGGTAAAGGGGAAATTTATAAAGGTAGGACTGGGAGGCTTAGAGAAGGTGACTGCGATCAGGATGTGTCTTACTCAGGGTTTCTATTCCTGCACAAACACCATGACCAAGAAGCAAGTTGGGGAGGAAAGGGTTTATTCGGCTTACACTTCCATT
>LR750916.1:101607-174750 GCA_902729485.2 Mus minutoides | reverse complement strand
CCTTGGCTTGCTCAGCCTGCTCTCTTATAGAACCCAAGACTGCCAGCCCAGAGATGGTCCCACCCACAAGGGGCCCTTGATCACTAATTGAGAAAATGCCTCACAGCTAGATCTCATGGAGGCATTTCCCCAACTGAAACTCCTTTTTCTGTGATAATTCCAGCTGTGTCAAGTTGACACAAACCTAGCCAGTACAGGATGTAAAGTGAATAAATAAATAAGTTACTGAGAAAAAGGTTTCTTTTATGAAACTGGATTATTTCCAAGCTAACATTTGCTTAAATTTATCTTAAATTGCTTTGGCAATGGCTTTTGTTGAATTTTCTTCCCAACTTTGGCAATAAATTATCTATCTTATCAGTGAGTACATACTGTGTTTGTTCCTTTGTGACTGAGTCACCTCACTCAGGATAATATTCTCAAGATCCATCCATTTGCCTGCGAATTTCATGAAGTCGTTTTTAATCCTGGATAGTACTTCATTGTGTTAATGTATGACATTGCAGATGTTCCAGTTTGGGCCTGGCACCCCACCATCAGTTGTTCTATATCAGCTATAACTTCTTTGTAGTAGTGTTCACCTCCTGAAAAAAATGCCTTAATAAGTGGTGATAACTACATTTATCTGTGGGTACAAGGATAAGTATTTCAATGCAGTTAGAGATTATACTGGTTTAGGTAAGTGGCAGTAGAAGGTTTTTCTCCAGGGTCCATAGCTTTCTCTATCAACTATGGGAAGATGTCTAGGTTTCTGGTACCAGGAATGAATTCATATCTATTGACAGAGCCTTAAGTCTACTTAGATGGCTGTGGTCAACCTTAGGATATAAGTGCCACTATTGCACTATGCTAATGTTTTAAATACTGCTACTCTTTATTCATTCATTCATTCATTCATTCATTCATGTATTTATTTGTGGTTCATGGGCTTTTCAGCTGGACAAGAAAACTGATTGCTTTTATCCATTGGCAGCCTCCATAGCTCCTTCCATGAGTATGAGAGCTGGGCAGAAGTTCTGTCTTAGTCTCTCTAAGTCCTCTGTCTAAAATGTATACTATCTTCAAAAACAGGCTCATACCCTAAAATTTCAGGAGTCAAATAATGAAGAATATTCAACAATTAAAAATGTGTATTGGCCATGTGAATATTTGTTTTTGTTCAGTTCATTAGCCCTTTATTGATTTGATGATTCACTTGTTTGGTGTCTAATTTTCTTTTATTTACTTTTTAATTTTTTATTAGATATTTTCTTTATTTACATTAAAAATGCTATCCCGAAAGTTCCCCATACCTTCTCCCCACCCTGCTCCCACTTCTTGGCCCTGGAATTCCCCTGTACTGGAGCATATAAAGTTTGTAAGACCAAGGAGCCTCTCTTCCCAGTGATAGCAAACTAGGCCATCTTCTGCTACATATGCATCTAGAGACACGAGCTCTGGAGGTACTGGTTAGTTCATATTGTTGTTCCACCTAAAACTCAGTTCCTTGGGTAATTTCTCTAGCTCCTCCATTGGGGGCCCTGTGTTCCATCCTATAGATGACTATGAACAGCTCCTCCTGTATTTGCCAGGCACTGGCATAGCCTCATTCAGATAGTTATATGAGGGTCCTTTCAGCAAAACCTTGCTGGTATATGTAATAGTGTTTGGGTTTGGTGGGTGATTATGGAATGGATCCTCTGTGGAGTAGTCTCTGGATGGTCTATCCTTTCATCTTAGCTCTAATCTTTGTCTCTGTAACTCCTTTCATGGGTGTTTTGCTCTCTATTCTAAGAAGGCATGAAGTATCCATACTTTGATCTTTTTTCATTTTGATTTTCTTGTGTTTTACAAGTTGTATCTGTGTATTCTAAGATTCTGGGCTAATATCCACTGATCAGTGAGTGCATATCACGTGACTTCTTTTGTGATTGGATTACCTCACTAAATATGATATCCTCCAGATACATCCATTTGACCAAAAATTTCATAAATTCATTGTTTTTAAAAGCTGAGTAGTACTCCGTTGTGTAAATGTACCACATTTTCTGTATCCATTCCTCTGTTGAGGGACATCTGGGTTCTTTCCAGCTTATGGCTATTATAAATAAGGCTGCTATGATAATGGTGGAGCATGTGTCCTTATTATCAGTTGGAACATCTTCTGTGTATATTCCCAGGAGAGGTATTGCAGGATCCTCCTGTAGTACTATGTCCAATTTTCTGAGGAACCACCAGACTGATTTCCAGAGTGATTGTACAAGCTTGCAATCCCACCAACAATGGAGGAGTTTTCCTCTTTCTCCACATCCTCGCCATCATCTGCTGTCATCTGAATTTTTGATCTTAGCCATTCTGACTGGTGTGAGGCAGAATCTCAGTGTTGTTTTGATTTGCATTTCCCTGATGATTAAGGATGTTGAACATTTTTTTCAGGTGCTTCTCAGCCATTCAGTATTCCCCAGTTGAGAATTGTTTGTTTAGCTCTGTGCCTCATTTTTTAACAGGGTTACTTGATTTTCTGGAGTCCACCTCTTTGAGTTCTTTATATATATTGTATATTAGTCCCCTATCTGATTTAGGATTAGTAAAGATACTTTCCCAGTCTGTTGGTGGCTTTTTTGTCTTATTGACAGTATCTTTTGCCTTACAGAAGCTTTGCAATTTTATGAGGTCCCATTTGTCAATTCTTGATCTTACAGCAAAAGCCATTGTTGTTCTATTCAGTAATTTTTCCCCACTGCCCATATATTCGAGGCTTTTCCCCACTTTTTCCTCTATAAGTTTCAGTGCCTCTAGTTTTATGTGGAGGTCTTTGATGCACTTAGACTTGAGCTTTGTACAAGGAAATAAGAATGGATCAATTCGCATTCTTCTACATGATAATCACCAGTTGTGCCAGCACCATTTGTTGAATATGTTGTCTTTTTGCCACTGGATGGTTTTATCTCCCTTGTCAAAGATCAAGTGACCATAGGTGTGTGGATTCATTTCTGGATCTTCAACTCTATTCCATTGATCTACGTTCACTCCAGTCGTAATGGCTAAGATCAAAAATTCAGGTGACAGCAGATGCTGGCAGGATGTGGAAAAAGAGGAACACTCCTCCATTGCTGGTGGGATTGCAATCTGGTACAACCACTCTGGAAGTCATTCTGGCAGTTGCTCAGAAAATTGGACATAGTACTACCGGAAGATCCAGCAATACCTCTCCTGGGCATATACCCAGAAGATGTTCCAACTGATAATAAGGACACATGTTCCACTATGTTCATAGCAGCCTTATTTATAATAGCCAGAAGCTGGAAAGAACCTAGATGTCCCTCAACAGAGGAATGGATACAGAAAATGTGGTACATTTACACAATGCTGCTATTAAAAACAATGAATTATGAAATTCTTGGGTAAATAGATGTTTCTGGTGAGGTAACCCAATCACAAAAGAAGTCACTAGATATGCATTCACTGATAAGTGGATATTAGCAGAGAATGTTAGAATACCCAAGATACAATTTGCAAAACATAAGAAAATCAAGAAGAAGGAAGACCTGTGTGTGGATACTTCATTCCTCCTTAGAATAAGGAACAAAAATCCCATGAAAGGAGTTACAGAGACAAAGTTTGGAGCTAAGACAAAAGGATGGACTATCCAGAGACTACCCCACCAGGGTACATACCATAACCAGTCACCAAACCCAGACACTGTTGCATATGACAGCAAGAGTTTGCTGAAGGTACCCCTATATAACTGTCTCATATGAGGCTATGCCAGTGCCTGGCAAGTACAGAAGTGGATGCCCACAGTCATTTATATGATGGCACACAGGGACCCCAAAGGAGAAGCTAGAGAAAGTAACCCAGGTGCTGAAGTGTCCTGCAACCATATAAGAGGAACAACAATATGAAGTAACCAGAATCCCCAGAGCTCATGTTCTAGGTGCATATGTAGCAGAAGATGGCCTAGTCAGCCATCATCTGGAAAAGAGGCCCCTTGGTATTGCAAACTTTATATGCCCCAATACAGAGGAATGCCTGGGCCAAGAAGTGGGATGTGTGGGTAGGGGAGAAGGGCAGGGGGAGGGTATAGGGGACTTGTGGGATAGCATTTGAAATGTAAAATAAGAAAATATCTAATAAAATAAAATTTTAAAAAATTAGAGTTGCCTCAGTCATGGTGTCTGTTCATAGCAGTAAAACCCTAACTAAGACACATTTCTTACAATAATCTGACTTTTGTCAGTCCTAATTGCAAGGTCCTAGCAAAATAAATTTAGTACTGGTCAAAGAAAAAGATATCCTTTTTCCATGGTGCTCTTAACTTAAATAATTGTCTGTGGCCAGCATGCCCCGGTTTCCTTGGGCACACAGCCTGTGCACTCCCCAACCTTCCCTAGGGGATTCCCCACTCGATCTTGGATCCAGCCTTGAGTGGAGCACAACATCAGTTCCATCTAGTCGTGCGGGAACAGGGACAGCACTGGGGTAATACAGGAGTGACCAGACAAAGAGCAGAGATCCCTTCTGGTCCCTGCTAGCATGCCCGATTTCCTTGGGTGCACAGCCTGTGCACTCCCCAACCAGCCCTAGAGGACTCCCCACGTGATCTTGGGACCAGCAGTTCACAGAAGCCCACAATCAAAGGATCACAGTATAAGCTGGACTCAGAGGAGTCGGAATCAAATGGGAATACAAGAAGGACAGACTCCAGACTGCAAAGGGTCGCCTGAGGAGAGTTCTCCCTCCACCTGGGAGGGCTTTCCCTGCTGGAACTTGTGAGAGAGCCATATTGGGTCCCAGGTCTGTGCAGGTCAGCTAACGGACTGCAAAGGGTGAGTGAGCAAACAGCTGAACAGTCCACCTTTTAGGACAGACCCAGCTTTGGGCTCTAGACACCCAGGCTCCCTGGCCACCTGAGGAGAGTTCTCAGCCTGGGGGGGATTTCCCTGCCAGAACTTGTGAGAGAGCCATATTGGGTCCCAAGTCACTCAGAGACCAGTCTGTTCAGGTTACCTCATGGACTACAAAGGGTCCCACAGACACCAGTCCGTGCAGGTGAGTGTGCAGACCACAGAGGCAACACATCTTCTAGGACAGGCCCTATATAGGCTCTTCAACTTCACTTAAGAGGCAGTTCTGAACACCAAAACTCCTTGCACCTTCCCTGCAAAAGGAGAGCTCGCCTGCTGAGACTGCTCTGACCACTGAGATCAGGAGAGAGCTGGGATCCCGGGTCTGCTGACAGAGGCCAACAGAATCACAGGAGGAACAAGCTCCAACCAGAGACAACTATAACAACCAACTCCAGAGATTACCAGATGGTGAAAGGCAGACGTAAGAATCTTAATAACAGAAACCAACACCACTCACCTTCATCAGAACCCAGCACTCCCACTCACAGTCATCTATAAGATGGAGCACGGGGCCCACATTGGAGAAGCTAGAGATAGAACCCCAGGAGCTGAAGGGATCTGCAACCCTAGAAGGGGAACAACAATATGAACTAACCAGAACCCCCAGAACTCGTTACTCTAGCTCCATATGTAGCAGAAGTTGGCCTAGTCGGCCATCATTGGGAGGAGAGGCCCCTTGGTATTGCAATTTTTATATGCCCCAATACAGAGGAATGCCAGGGCCAAGAAGTGGGAGTGGGTGGGCAGGGGAACAGGGCGGTGTGGGGAGATTTTCGGGATAGCATTTGAAATGTAAATTAAGAAAATATCTAATAAAATAATTGGAAAAAATAATTGTCTGGTTTTTTTTTTTCAACTATGTTTGAAAGCCAAGCATACTGCAAAGTGCATCTCCATAGATAAACTTCTTCAATTTTAATTAGCATTCTGTTTCAAAGACAGTCTTGGAGAAATTTGAGTGATTTGAGTCAACTATTATAGAAAAATTAAGCCAGGCGTGGTGGCACACACCTTTAATCCCAGCACTTGGGAGGCACAGGCAAGCGGATTTCTGAGTTAGAGGCCAGCCTGGTCTACAAAGTGAGTTCCAGGACAGCCAGGACTACACAGAGAAACCGTGTCTCGAAAAAAATCAAAAAAAAAAAAAAAAAAAAAAAAAAAAAAAAAAAAAAAAAAAAAAAAAAAAAAAAAAAAAAAAAAAAAAAAAAAAAAAAAAAAAAAAAAAAAAAAAAAAAAAAAAAAAAAAAAAAAAAAAAAAAAAAAAAGTAAAAAGAAAAAAGAAAAATTAAAGTAAGTTGTAAGTTAATAAACTGTTTTGCAATGTCATGAATATTGATATAAGGCCATTTAATTTCCTAAGTATTTCGTGTAAAAGAGATAATGCTTATTTTGAAGATAACTTCTGGGGCTTTTGGAAAAGAATATACACTAACGCTTTTGCTTTTAAGAGTGATTTTCTTTTCTTAATTCAGTGTCATCATTTCTAGGTGTGTGCTATAATGTCCTGAGACACAATAGCCCAGATTCTCAGCAATACAAGGAAAAACTAGCAGGCTTCCTTAAGGACCTAGACATCATTAAACAAGTAGTACTCATGAAATATATTTGCTTTCTTGATTTTCTTTTGCTTCATGGGGACTTTGGAAGACTCACATTATCTGACAATATTGTAACAGGATCTTGTCTTCTTGGTGCTCCCGGAATGAATAACATGTTTTCTTCTTGTCAGATCTATTGTGTTGTCTTTTTCTTTTTTGTTTCTGCTCAAAGATGATTTCTCCTTGTTGCGGTAAATCTCCATCCCAAATATGCCCTGGTAATGAAAACACTACTCAGTTAATATAAATACATGCTGTGTGCCTATATTGGGCAGATCTACTGCTACACTACCTTCAACATTTATGAGACCTCTTAGAACTTGCGATTTCTCCAAGCCATGATGTGCTTCTGCTCCACTTTTCTTCTTTGTCTCCCTCTTGCATTTTCTCCTTCTTTCTCTCTCCCCATCTTCTGCTCCATCTTCCCTTTATCTGCCCTTTATCAGCTCTTTTTTATTTTACAAATTAAGGTGAGAAGCAGGTTTACAGGAAATCACTTGAGTGCTTACTCATTCCTCTTTCACAACCCTTCACAGGAGAAAGGAATTAACATCAAATATAATTAGCCCTAGGGCTATTCACAATATCTCCTAACACTTTCTAACAGAAATAACTACATTACTCTAAGGATTTTCAATAATACAGGAAACAGGTCCCACAATCTTTCAGCTATTGTATATTCGTCTTCATGCTACTCCACAACTAAGACCCACAGAAAGCAATTAACTTATGACATTCTACACAGGCCAAAATCTGACACAACCAAACATACAGTCAGACAATATAAGGAATGTCAATCTTACAGACATCCCAACAGTTTTATACCCTCCAAAGATATGCAGAAGAATATTTTACCTTGTCAATGTCATTATGTCCTATGTGTGCTCATCAGTACCTGTGATTGATTGTATGTCATTCTATATTAAGACAACATAGAACAAAGCCCAGATTTCCCCCAGAGTCATTCCAAAGAATTGAATGACAAAATTTGTGGTCACTTACATTTTTGGTTTTATTTTTATCTTATACTAAAATTAGAGGTTTGTTTTTATTTTTAATATGTTGTTATGCTTAGTTTAAAATGTGCATATGATATGCATGAATATTAGTTTTAGGAATGCATGTAAAGTATCTGATAAATAAATACTTGTAAATTGAGATATTATTACCTGCTTACAATTTATTAAAGTTGTGTCTTTGTGTTACTAACAGGTTTTATAGAGCCTCCCATGGTATTTGCTTACATACAGTGAGATTCTTTGGGGTTACAAGGTAAAAGTAAGCTGTGAAATTCCACATTGAACACATTGATGTTGATACAAATACTTTGTTCCAAAACAGGTTCCAGGGGAGATTAATTAAGATTTTATTTCATTAGTCCAATAGTCATGGGTAAGAAAAATATTAAGACATAAAATGCTTTGTGTTAATTAAATGCCTCTAAGTAATGTTCATTAAAATACCCCAATTAGACTAATTGCTGTGAATTTGTTCCCAGAAAAATCTCTGAATATATAAATGTTAAATGTAGATTTTTTACTAAGCTGTGACACATGAAAATGATGGATGCATGCTTGTCAAAGATCTTTATGTTAAAGTCCCCTTTCACAAGAAAAATTACTGGAGATACCATCTTAACAAATGGCTGCATTCAAAACCCCTATAAAATAAAATGTATAAAATAAAAATGATTCTTATTATCTTAGGATAGAAACCAACACCTTATCTTTTTAAAGAGTAATTTGATCTCGTAGCATGAATATATAAAAGCTTTTCTACTTGCTTTCAAATACAGATTTTTTTTAAGGTTCTTATCTTGTTCTACTTTAATTAAAGGAAAAACGGAAGTCGTTTTTGAGACTAACTTTTGGTATCTACCCAGCCAACTGAAAGCCTTGTCAATAATCAAATTTTACTTGAAAGGAAATAAAATTTCCTATTTTATCTGTGTTAAGCATCCTTCAATGTACAGATTTTGGGATTGAGGATTGCTTACTGCTATAAAAAATATATTTGATGATCTAACTTAATACTAGCAAAAACTACAAAGTTTGCTGTTTTTAAAAGTATATCTTTACATGTAGCTATATATATTTCTATCATCCACATGTCTGTAGCTTTCAACCTGGTTAACATGGTACTTAGGTGGCTCATGGGTGAGTTATCATTAAAGCTCTTAAATTAGTGCAAATTTCAAAATTTACAACAGGAAACAAAGCATGTGTGCAATTTAACATTCTCAGAGTGTTGCTTACTGGTCAGTGGCCTCAGTTCTGACTTCAGGACAAGGAGAGGCATAATTAATCTGCTCCAGAGTGCAATCTTGTTCTCATGATAATTGTCCTCTGCTGACCTAAGTATAAAATGAAAGATTCTCAACTTTTTGTTGCTTGAATGGATGATCTTGCTGGGCTTTACTGTTCCTGAGACCCAAGAATAGATTCATCCTTGGGCTTTGGGCTTTCTCTGAGTAATTGATATGTTTCCCTGCCAAGGTACACAGGTTATCCACATTAAATACAGGTAAAAATGTAGAGATTTGAACATGCTTTGGTTGTCTCTGTGTGCAAATAAAAAGTAAATGTTTTCTGACAAAAGTGATTTGTAAATGCTTGTTATGAGACTTGGTATTTTGACAAATTTGTTAATTTGAATTCATTGTATAAAATATGACAGAAAAAATATCAAATAGAAGAAATAGAAGCTATGATTATGAGATATGTTTCCTGACCTTCATCAGTCAGGAAACTTAATCTCTGCAGACTAAAGTGACCCTAGAGTTGAGTTGAGCATTCTCTCTTTGGTCCTGGTTCCCACCAACCAAAGTTAGCTCTGGGACTGAGCTGTATGCACTACTGTGCTCCCAAGGCACCTAAGGCATAATTTATATGACTAAAGTAGCTCCTCTTTCCCAGGATTTAATTTCTTATACCATTTGATTTCTATTAATTTGAGTACCAAATGTAGTTTCATAATTGGAATAAATTAAATCCTTTAGTCATATATATAAATAGAACAATTTCATTTTTATGTAATGTTAGCACATAGGTTCACTCAACTGTCATTGTACACTTCAATATCATCCTCTTGATAGATTTTCTTTGTAAAAGACATAGATCAATCACATATTTCTGATGTCTAAGTTTTTCTTTATGACTGGTGTAACTGACCTTCTGGGTATTGAAAACCCATACTTGGAGGTGTATGTCAATGTGGATAAAGAGCTCAAGAGAGTGTTCAATATTTTGACCGTCACCCTCAGGTCAAGTAGGTCCCAAGTTTCTCTTTTCAAAGCATTCTATAGCTCAGTGAGTCAGTCACCTGGCTTCTTGGTCAGAGAGGTGGTGTGTAGCAAGAATGGCTGGGCACCTCTATGTAAATGCTGGGGGCTACGCAGCTGCAAAAGCATCTCCTGCAGTAAGACCTAAGGACTGCCTGAGAGACCAAGGATTACTGGTACAGACAATGCCAGCCAATTGGGAACTGCTATTTAGAAGAGATGCTTTCTTGGAACCAATGAGGGCACAGGTATTAAAGGAGCTTACAGCAGTGTTCAGAGAACTTGCTTCCATGTTTCTCACCTGTTTCTGGAGTCCTGGACTCGGCACCACCTCACCTCCAACCCCCAAGGGCAGGTAGGGTTGGGCTGAAAGTAGTCCAGGCCACAGGCAACATTGGTGATGGAAAAAAAGTCTGTCATCCAACTAACCCAACAATGGCCAGCTGTGAATGGGAAGTTCAAGAATCTAGTAGTTGCTCAGTCCCACAAGACTAGTTGTTTCACCCGGTCCTCTGTATAAACTGGAATCCTGAAGAAGTAAGTAGGTTCCAACAGATGTTTTGGCAAGCAAGCACAAGCAAGCAAAGACGTTTTCCTGCTTCCAGTGTCCTCATGTAAGCCTCCAGCAGAAGGTGTGACTGAGATTAAAGGTGTGTACTACCATGCCTGGATCTGGTACTTGCTTTGTCCCAGGATAAACTTGAACTCAGAGATCTCCTTGCCACAGTCTCGTGGGATTATTGGCTGTGCCTAAGCATTTCATGGCCACTATGTCTCAAAATTTCCATGTCAAGATCTGGGACAGGCGTCAGAAGCTTGTGTCTTCTAGCCTCAAGATCAGAATAGCAGGTGTTCTCTCCATTTCTGGATTGTGGTTTGAATAGTATGTTGTGAAGTTGACAACCAGGAATAGCCATCAAAACACTCTTTCATCTTTAAATTATTCCACAGTTGGATTCTTTTTAAAAGTTGTTCTTTTGTGTCTTGCCACATTCATTCATGCAACCATCAGTATGTTTATTTTTTAATAATTCAAAGGATCATAACTCTGAGAAGATCCTACTTATCTCTATATGTCTATGTGTATATATACATATACCTGTATGAATGCCTGTGGAAATCAGAAGGGGAGTCAAATCCCCTGGTGGTACTGGATTTACAGGCTATTTTGAGTTGGATGTAGGTACTAGGAATTGAACTCAGGTCTCCTGTAAGGGCAACAAGTGCTTAGCATGGAAAAATTATAGATGAGTTGCATATCACCTTGTCATACTCTGAGGAAATTTTTAGGGCCATAAATCTCAGTGGTGGAATTGTAACAGGGAGTAGGTACAGAAGAGTCCAGTATCAAAATTTACAATTAGAAGAGGACAGTTGAGAAAGAAAGATTGGAAGACCTTCCCCACTTGGGCTACATACAACAACCAACATACTCAAAAGAAAAGCTGCAATATATAAAGGTGACAGACACATGTGTCATGTAAATGTCTTATAAAGGGTTATGATCCTCAAGGCCCAAAGCTTTCCTCCTTACAAGCACACTTCTAAAAATTGAGTGTTTTCCCATTCTCAATAAACTGTCCCTATTTCTATTTCTAATCAATTGCTCTTGATGCAATCAATTCATTGTCGCCAGACAGAAACAACCCAAACAAGTTCAGTCCTGTCCTGGGACCTATTCATACCTATAATATAAAGGTTAGATTTTTCTTTTGTTGGAAATACAGCCTTTTCAATGTGTCATCTGGGATAATTTTATTACCCACATCATTGTTCACCATCACACAAAAGGAACCAAATTGGTAAAAGTGCAATGAGGTTTCCAGGGCATGATGAACAAAGCATGATAGCCCTACACACATCTCTTCTCTCTTCTCACAGTTCTCTCTCTTCTCTCTTGTTTTCCATGGTGCTGAGGTACCACAGGGCTTTGAAAATTCTACTCAAGCACTCTATCACCGACATATATTTTCAGCCCAATAATTTCTTAAATTTAAAGTCTTGGAAAGTTAATTGTCTGAAATTTCTCAGAAACTTCTAAATTACATCCAGTTAGCTGTTCACATTAGTGATCTATGGGTTTGGTAATTACTAAAATAAATAACATACACATGCATACACACAAACACTGGAGGGAGAGAGAGAGAGAAGAGAGAGAGCACAATTACCTTCACTTTCTCCATCACCACCATTAACAACCTGTGTTTCTAGCTGCAGGCTGCTTCTCAAATGACAAATTAGGACTATTGTCAGCATCAGGCTACTTCTGCCTTTCTAAAAAGAAACGACTATCTTTAAATGATGCTTCTTGATTTGCTTCCTGTATGGCAGTAATAACTTAAGGTTGAAATTCAGCAGCCAACAGTGTGTATAGCAGACTCTAACCTTCAGAGAAATAGTGCAAGCTGAGTAATGCCAGGAACCCTGGGGAACAGGTTGGAACCACTATTAGCCCAGATTCTTTAGCCACAATGAACTGGAAATTACTGGTGGTTCACGAACAATAGCCCAGCCGTCACAAGCAATTAAGAAGCAGGGGTGTAATTGACCTGATTGTATGATTCAGGGCAGCTGGGTAGTCTCCCCAGGGCCAGGTCTCTCTTGTGAACAGAGCAGATGGCCATCTGCAGGATTACAATAACAAGGGCAACTGAATAGTCAAGTGGCCAGTCAGGGTAACCAAGGGGACAGGACAGTTAAAGCTCTTCTGGATGGATGGGCAACCCATGCTTACCCGGCTGTGCCATATGTCCCTGTCTGTGGCACTCTTCTTCCCTCCAAGCAGTGTTCCTTCTCATGCAAATTGTTAGGATGATGGATATGATGTTTCAAGTGTCCTATCTGTCAGTATGGCTGTGAATGCTAGTAACACAGCAATAATAACTGGGATGATATCCAAGGATACATCGTCGTAAGTATGGTACACATCAATATAAGAAAGTAAAAGCAAGTCTCTCCTCAATATTGTGACTGCATCTCTTAATATATCATAAATAAGAGAAAGAGAACTCAGTTAAGATGCCTTGTGAAGAGGCAACTGACTTTATTCTTTTACCACTGGAATGATTTGTTTCTGCTCTGGTGTACCTCCAAACACCCACATAATGGTTCACAGCAAACACCAGCATATGAGTCACACTATGAATTTAATTTTCAGAATTGAAAATGCACATATCTGATTCAAAATTTAAAATCCTTTGCCCATATCTGCCTGGGAGTGCATTCTTCGATGTTGGAACTATTACTGGTTCTCTTGACCCTTTCCTGGGATATGATCTGTGCACATAAATAAGCATGTATATATTTGCTTTTTCTTTATATTTTTTTTTAACTTAAACTGTTTCCAGGAAGTAAGTTCTTATTGATTGGTAGGGAGCTTAAAACTTGCAAAAAACTGCATACTATAAAGGGATATTTTCTATTATTTCATTAGTTTTCTTCCTTAATGTTTATTTATTTTACAGTCCAGTTATTATCCCAATCCTGTTCTGCCCTCAGAAAATTCCTCATTCCATTCCTCTTCCCCACTCCCTGGTGCCTCAAGTCCCTCAAGTGTTAGAGGCATGTCTTCTCTCTCTGAGGCCAGACTAAGACAGTCCTCTGCTGTATATGTGTTGGGGGCCTTGGGCCAGCAAGTGTATGCTACCTGATTTGTAACAGATCTCAGGGGTCCAGGTTTGTTGAGACTGCTGGTCTTCCTATAGGGTCAGCTCATCCTTAACTTCTTCCAGCCTTTCCCTAATTCAACCACTGGGGTCCCTGACTTCAGTCATTTCAATGAACATTCTTCTAAGTGATTCACTTCAAATGTCTCAATTTATCTCTAGGGAAAGTGCTTCTCTTTGAATATGTATTTTCATTATTATTTAGAAAGATACCAATATGTCTTTATAGAAATCACTTATATGTGAGAATGACACAGAAGGCAACTTTCTCCACTAAGTATGAAATGTCATCAGAGAAGTTTAAAGCTCAAAAAGCCTTGGTGAGTGTGGAAAGCACAAGGGTCTTTTTCTACTTTATTCCTTATTTTTTTTTTTTTTTGTGAGTGTGTTGAAAAGAAAAACTTTCCACCTATTATTTTCAGTTCAGTGTCAGAGGCTACATATAAAATGGGCTAGGGAAAATGATCAGGAGAAAATGCATATTATGTTTTCAGTATTGCTATTTTGTATGTGCTAAAACTTTTACAGAAAAGAAATAAGTAGTAAAAGGGTACCAAGTATACATTTCAGTGTTAGAGGAGAACCCAAGGCCCTGAGAGGCTACACAAGAACTTTTAAACTCAGCTATATTCTTTTTGATTTGTTGTTGCTTTTGTTTTGTGATTTGAGACATTGTCCTCACAAGTAACTCAAGGTGTAAGACAATTGCTATGAGATATTTATAACACCCACATAAATTTGTATCTTTTATTTACCTCCCAAAAAAGTTTCCAGAGAAATCAAGTATTTAAGTATCAGTGATGCACAGAAATATGATGTATACTTAGGGAAGAACTTTTTCTGCATAATTTTGGAAGAATGCTGCTTTTCTAAATTTACTATCTTTCTTCCTTAGCATCTTGAGTCAATATAACTGGCATATGCTATCACACCAAGCTTGATTATTTACCATTGAAACTAAGCAATAAATGGTGGACGAGTTCCCAGATAAATGATTGTTTCTCTGGAAAAATCTACTGTGAAACTGATTGAGAAATACATGAGGAAGCTAGTGGGAAATAAGTGTGATTCTTAACAGAGCCTGTATAGATTTATAGGAGTTTTGATTCTTTGTACCCAGAGAAAAGTTCTTTCCTCTTTATGGTGCAAGAAGGAACATTTATTACAAGAAATGCATGTCATCATTTTATAGAACAATGTTCCTCATGATTTTTGCTTTAACCTGAAAACAGTTGAAATATAGAGTTATGCATTTGGGCAGCATGCTCTGATTCCACTTAGGGACCTGAGAATTTTTGAGTTTATAACAGCTAATTTTTATATCTTATTCACTTAATATCTTTATTTCTTCTCCTTGTATTTTCAGTTGTCACTGCAACATTTCTATGAAGGTTCAGGACATAAAAAACTAGACCATGTTATATCAACTATTTGTTTTAGGTTGCAGGTTCATTTTATAATTTAAATTCATGGTAGATTTTGCCAAGTGGAATTAAAAGTATTTTGATTAGTTAAAATTATCTTGTTCTAATTTTAGTGACTGTTATATTTACATCTTACCTAGACCAATATTCTTCCAACATTATGCATAAATAGTTCATTCCTAGTTTTGTAGCATATTTCTGTGCATAACTGATACTTAAATACTTGATCTCTCTTGAAAAATCTTTGGGGAGGTAAATAAAAAGCACAAATGTAGGTGGACAATACAAATATCTCATAGCATTGTCCTAGTTAGGGCTTTATTTCTTTGAACAGACTCCATGACAAAGGCAACTTTTATAATGACAACATTTAATCGGGTCTGGCTAACAGGTTCAGAGGTTCAGTCCTTTATTATCAAGGTTAGAGAATGACATCATCAAGGCAGGCATGGTACAGAAACTGAGAGTTTTACATCTTCATTGGAAGGATGCTAGGAGAAAACTGGCTTCCAGACAGATAAGATGAAGGCCTAAAAGTCCATGCCCACAGTGATCCACTTATTCCAACAGGGCCACATACTCTAATATTGCCACTCACTGAGCTGAGCATATACACACCATCACATTCCACTCCATGGCCCCCACAGATTTGATCAAACATATGAATCTATGGGGGCCATACCTAAACATAGCATAATGTAAAATGCATTTAGTCCAACTTCAAAAGTTCCCAAAGTCTATAGCAGTCTCAACAATATTAAAGTCCAAAGTTCAAAGTCTCTTCTGAGATTCAGCCAATCACTTAACTGTAATCCTCAAAGCAAGATAGGAAACTAGATAGGAAAACTCCAAACTCTGCATCTCTGTGTCTGATTTCAAGGTTGTCTTCAGATCTCCAACTCCTTTTTCATCTTTGTTGACTTCAACAAACTTCTTTCTCTGGGCTAGTTCCACTTCCTGTTAGCAGCTTTCCGCAGTGAATCTGGCATTTCAAAACTTTTTGGATCTCCAAGGCAACTTCAATGTTACAGCTTCTTGTTTCAATATGAGGGATCCACACATGATCTTCTGGGCTTCTACAAAGGGCTGGCATCATTTCTCCAGCTCTGCCCTCTGTAGCACTCTAAGCTCAGGTTGATACATTTCACTGCTGCTGCTGTTCTTTATGATCATCCCATGGTACTGGCATCTTCAGTATGCTAGGGTCTTCTGCTGCCAGTAGGCTTCACTAATAGCCTCCCATAGGCTCTCTTCATGATGCCAAATCTCAACTCCTTTGCATGATCCCTTCAGTATTAGTTCATCAATTGCAACTTAGGATGTACCTTCATAAATGGCCTTCCATAGCCTTTCACAGCTGGCAGCCTCAGCTGCTTTTTAATGACCCCTTCATGCCTTTAAAACCAGTACCACCTGCTCTCTCACACATTGCTATATTCAGCTGAAGCACAAGGGACAACCTTAGCTATCTCTGGAACAAAGTTTCTTTGTGTTCTCAGAAAACACTTACAAGATGAGTTCACCTCAGTGGTGCTGGTTGTTTCTTAAACAACACTAATTTCTTTGCTCCAGCTAACTAGCATCAGTTGTCCCAGTAGTCCCTTGTTTTCTGTATTCTAAAGACAGAGCCACATGGCCAAAGTGGCCGAGTTGTGCTGTTCGCTGGGGCTGGAACATGGACCCCCTTGTTCTGTTACATTATCACCAGCTTTCTGTTTTCCAACTCCTTCATTGATTAAGCTTTGCTGTCCTAGAACTTGCTCTGTAGACTGACCTTGAACTCAGGGATCTGCATGCCTGTCTCCTAAGCACTGGAATTAAAGGTGTGACCCACTGAGCCTGGATTGAAGTTTTTCTTCACCTAGAACTTGCTCTATTCCAGGCTGGGCTTGAATTCAAAGATTTGCTTGTCTTTGTCTCCTGGGATTAAAGGATTGTGTGATTTAATTTAGCTGGGTGAGATCTTGACCCAAGGTCACTACTCCCTTAATTCAATTTAATATCCTTGAACACAGGATTCAGCTCCATTTCACTTCCTGGTACTCCTTTAATACTCCTTTAATACTCAAACCATATATTATATATTTTTTCCTTTTTCAGCTTGCTATGCTTATTTAAAATGCTCTTCATGAGACTTAACTGGAGAAGAAAGTCTATGATGAGCAATTCTGAGATTTCCTTTGTCAATGCAATTAACCTGAGTCTTTTCACCTTAGCCTCGGGCAGACTCTTTAGACAAGGGCAAAAGTAACTGCATTCTTCACCAAAATACAACAAAAACAGTCTCTTGGCCACATGTTAAAACTTTCCACTAAAACCTCTTGGGCCAGGTACATACAATTCAAATCACTCTCTGTAACACAGTCTTCCATATTCCTAGTAGGATAGTTCATTCCATTGCTTTTCAAATCCAAAGTCCTAAAATCCACATTCTTCCAAACAAAATCATGGTCAGGTCTATCACAGCAATACCCTAATACGAATACTGTCTTAGTTAGGATTTTATTGCTGTGAACAGACTCCATGGCCAAGGAAACTCTTATAAGTACAACATTGAATTGGGGCTGGCTTACAGGTTCAGAGGTTTAATCCATTATCATCAAAGTGGGAGCATACCAGCATCCAGTCAGGCATGTTGCACGAGAAGCAAGTTTTACTTTTTCATTGGAAAGCTGCTAGGAAAATACTGGCTTCCAGGCAGCTAGAATGAGGGTCTTAAAGCCACAACCACAGTGATACATGTGCTCCAGCAGGGCCATACGTTCTACTAGTGCCACTCTCTGGGCTGAGCAAATACCAACCATCTTAGCAATCTATTGAATATTTCATCTTTCCTATTAAATAAAGTAGTATACAATTTGTTTCATTCTAGATTATGGCTGGATTCAAGTCCTATCAGGGATAATCAGTTCCATATATTGCTGCACATATGTATATTGATACATAGCCATCTACTGGAACACGGAAAACCTCCTAGTAGCCACACATTCAAAGAAGAATGACTCTCCATTCCTCAGAATATAACAACTGCCCATAGCTCCCCAATAAGGGATAGTGTGTGCAGACAACCTCCACCATGAATATCAGACTACTGGTTGGCTTCATGTTGTTCAGGTCTTACTCTGGTAACCATAGCTTCTGTGAGTTCAGGAATATAAAAGCATAGTCATGTCTAGATGCCACCATATAGCAACACTTGTCTCCATCCTCCAGCTCTTAGTTTTTTCCAGCCCTCTTCTGCAGTGTTGTTCCTTGAGACTAGTCAGAAGAGGGATTGATAAAGCCCTGTTTAGAAGTGAATAGTCAGCACTTACTCCTTGGCAGTTACCATTCTCTGCAGAGACTGCTGATTAATACAAATGATAGATACTCTGAAAAGTTGATAGCAGCTCAGATCTATGGATAGAAAAAAAATTATTTGAAGGCATTTTGACAGGATGGACATTTTGCAAAGTAGTAATAGCCAATTATACCCTAGGGCCTATGAACTCCACAGCCAGGAGCTTGATAATGATTACAGTTACAGCCATGATATTCCCTTCATTAATTCAGGAATCATATACAATCACAGTGAGGTTAGTTACCTATAACAGTTATGCCTTTGAACAACTGTGCACATCTTATCGGTATTAAAATATTGGATCCAGTGCTGGGTAAGACTACTGGCTTCTTCTTCTCTCCAGTGGACTTCATAGTATCTATTTGACTCTAAAGCTACCTAGAAGAGAGTGTTCTGTAGTTGGTAGTGATAGATTTCTCCATGTCATGAAGACTAAGAAAACACAATCTTTTAATATCCTCAGAAAATTTCTTTAAATTTGTCCAAAGACAATACTTAAGAAATACAAAAGAATCATCGTAGTAAAATAAATAATAAAGATTTAATTTGTCTACATGTCAGTTGTGTGCTGTCAATTTATCTCTAAAACTGTATTGGATTGTATAGACTATGTGACTGTGTGGATTAATTAGAAGCAATTTGACTTACGTTCCTTTCTTATTCCTGTGTGTGTGTGTGTGTGTGTGTGTGTGTGTATGTGTTTAAGGGGAGCATGATTTATATATAGATAGAGGTTATTGCAGAATTCCCGAGAGTCAGAACTTTCCTTCCTCCTCCATCCTGTTCTGCAGACTGATCACTCTCAGGTGATGAGGTTCAGGTGACGTTTTTGTTGATTTGAGACTGAGTCTCAGTAGGTAGCAATGGTTGTCCTTGAACTTTGTCAGTAGCCCACAGTGAATTCAAGTAAACATTGCTTTGAGCAGGAGGTTGTAAGACTACACACAGTTGGGCACACATGCACACATGCTTGTACTAAGGAAGTCACCTACTCACACTCACATCTACAAAGATGTGACAAGGAGTGGGGGAGAGAAACACTATGGCAAAGAAAAAGAACACAATCATAGTACTAACAAGCATTGTGTTTTCCCTGTAATGTTGATAACACAAAAAGTTAAATGTGGCTTCAAGCTTCAAAGCCTCCCAATTAGTAGACAGAGAGAGAGGTAGGCATCAAGAAAGAACCTACAATACTTCCTTGACTTTGATTGAATTTAGCCACCCCGCCCCTCCTTTTATTGAGGGTGTGGCCTGTCTAGGGCTGGGCAAGGGCTTTTGGGAGGGCCATGCAAGAGCTGGGAGGGGCTTCCAGGGCTCTATTTAAAGCCAATCTTCTCTACTATCAGGGCCATTTGAAAGTGAGCTCCAGCTGAAAGAGGGAGGCAGAGGCAGAAGCATGGCCCTGGGAGCAGACATGAGTGAAAGACCAGATGAGAAGCCTGGGCATGTGAAACTAGAGATGTCCATCCTGTCTCCTTCCGAGAGAAAGCAGCCCCTAGACCAGAAGGCTAAAGAGAATAAGTCCTCTGAGAGTTGGGGGAACACTGACAAGAGTCCCAAGTCCTCTCCCAGGGGCAAAGGTAGGGTTTAGGTCTTTGAACTACTGATGGGCTTGTGGAAGGTAAAGAGAGAGGATGGCTGCACTCTGCATTCCATTCCCTCCCTGAATAGTTCAAAACAAAATGTGTGTGTGTGTGTGTGTGTGTGTGTGTGTGTGTCTGGGCATTTGTGCCTGTGTGGGCCTGCTTTTTGCCAATGGATGTGTCAGCTGACTATCCTTGGGACTGTATTTTAGAGTGTTTGCTGAGGCAGCTTGAGAACATCCAAAGTAGGTCCAAAGAGGGAATGGGGAATTGAAAAATGGTGGGGGACTGCATGGGATTTCAAGGCATGCTAGGAGCTTGACCTTATGAAGGCTGATCTCAGGATCTCCTGAGAAAGGTTGGGGACCTGTCACCAGTCACCTCTTCTCCCCACAGAGAACACCTGGCCAAGGTCAGAGGTTAAGGTCTCCAGTCAGAAGAGATCTCAGCAAAGCTGGGCTGTCTCCTCATGTGGACCAAACAAGAGAAGCAGCAAGCTGAAAGAGAAGAAGAGGGACAGACATTCTCCCTCCAGAGAAAGAGGAAGGGACAAGCTAGTGAACACCTACAGAAGAGGTAGGTCTGGGCTATAAAGAAGCAGGGCTCAGGGCCCAAGAGCCCTAGGAGCTAAGCAAACCCTGGAGAGAACACATCTGGTAGTGACTGGCCAGGTGGTGTTTCTGGAGCAGAAGAGCTGTCTGCATGTGTTGGAAGTGGCGAGCATTTCCACGGGATGTTACAAAAGATCCTCTGGGGAGTGTGCTTTAGGGCAGGGGAGCTGCTAAGTTAAAGCAAATCAGTGTGCAAAATAATTAAGGTCCATGGTCTCTCCCACAGATATCTCACACACAAAACTGCATGTAAAGGACCGAAGGCCTCAACCAAGATCTCCTGTGAGGACTCTGAAGCGAAGTCGCTCTGGAGACAGCCCAGATGCACCATCCCACTCTGCCAAGAGGTGCAGAAAGCCTTCTCCTCCGGAAGCCAGATTAAGCCTGACATTCTCGCAGCTGATGTCCAGAGTCTTTACCAGCGTGAGTGCCTTGCAGGTGACCCTGGAAGACCTGCAGGCCCCTGGAGGTGCCTTCCTGCGCGTGCCCTCGAGCAGCCGGGAGCCCACTGTCTCTCAGCGTGCCTGGCTTACTTGGCAACTGTATCATGTAGGAGTCACAGTGCACTGGGCGCGTCTCTCAGTTAATTCTATCTTGACCTCACAGGCCAGCCTGCCCAGATACACCTGGCCCCAAGGCTATTCCTTCACTGCTCACCCTAGAACTGTGTCCACCTCTTCTCTTCTCACAAGATCCAGGTCAGCCAGCTGGCACAGAGACCAGGCAACTTATCATCGCCCAACCTTGGGATGATCACAGTAGGCCAGAGAGACCAGGATGCAGGCCTTGAGTCCAGTGAGCACCAAACCATCTGCTAGTCCATAGGAACTCAACCTCAGTGCAAGTGTCTCTCCAGTCAATGACATCGGACCTGACAGTGAAAAAAAAAAAAAAAAAAAACCTGGGAAGACTCACTGGGGAACTTGGACTGTTGAAATCTTTCACTGATGTGGACCCTTCTACCTGCCCTTTAGGAGATGTGCATCATTTGAGAAAAGACTGACTCTTAGAATTCAATCAGCCAATTGAGCTTGGGTATTATCCTCTCTTGGACAGGGTCCCTTTTGCCAACTGAGCACTGAACTGGCCTTGTATGATACAGGCCACAACACATTGACTTGGTGTTCCTGGGGTCAAGATCCCGTCCTTGTATATTTTAGTAGTCCAGGGCCCCAGCTGCACAGTCCTTTCTAGGCACTGGCAAGCCTGTGCTCCTTTCCTTGAGTTTGAACTCACATTCTTTCTTTCTGCTGCACACTCAGGGACTGCCTGGACTCTAGACTTTACCTCAGGTTAGCAAGCTGGACTAGTACATCTTCTAGTTTTGGCATGTTGATGAACTTAGAACATAGCTTACCTTTCAGTAGACTTACTCCCTGCCACAGTCAATCTATTTAGTACTCTAAATCTATGATCTGTTCAGTTTTTAATCCATTTTTAAATTCTGTCTTGGTTGAATTCTCTCTTGTAATGCTTCATCATGGTTTTCACTATTTTAATAAAGATAAATTAGTCTACATGTCACCTGTGTGCTGTCAATTTATCTCTTTGTAAACTATTTATGATTGTATACACTATTTGCCCTTCTGGAGTAATCAGAAACAAATTTATTTACTCTTCTTTCTTACTTTCTTATTTTGTTTTATTGGTGAGTGTGCTTGTGTGTGTGTGTGTGTGTGTGTGTGTGTGTGTGTTTGTGTGTAAGGGAAGCATAATTTGGAGATAGAGGTCATTGCAGCACTTCTGATAGTCATATCATTCCTTCCTACATCCTTTATGCAGACTGATCTCAGGTAATGAGGTTCAGAGCACATTTTGTTAGTTTGAGACTGGGTCTCAATAGATAGCTCTGGTTGTTTACCTTTCTCTATAGACAAGGCTGAGTTCTTATCAGTTCTTATCAGATAGATCTGCCTGCTCTTGACTCCCAAGTGCTGAGATTAAAGTTTTATGCCAACAAATCTGATCCACTTGACCTACCACTCTTCTTCCCTTGCTTCCTTCCATCCATTCTTTCTTCCTTTCTTCTCTCTTTCCTTTGTCCTTCCCTTTTTCCTTCCCTCCTTTTTTCAGGTAGTATCTCTGTTAATGTTCCATTGCTGTGAACAGAACCCTATAACATGAGGTAGTGGGGTTTGGGTCTGCTGTGGGAAGTCAGTATACAGATACTAACAGGCCCACATTGGGTCTTGATGTATGATGCAATCTGGGAAGGTTTACACCCTGTCCTTATGCTCATGCAGACATCCTCAGGTGCAAGAAAATCTGATAACTCCTTGGCTGGCAGTGGAGATGTGTGCTACCACCCCAGATTATATAGTTTAAGAAATTTATTTATACAGAGAATGGCAGAGTGAATTTCATCATTTTCTTGTAACTAGAGAAAACTATCCTGTTTCTTTGGCAGTTAGTATACCAATAACTGGTTTTGTTTTTATGTTTATATCAGTCTCAAGAGTTCTTTATTTCCACATGCTAGTTAACATATTTTTCACATGATAGAGCTTATTGCTGTGAAATGTTTGCCCTGAGTGTTTTCTTCTTTTTTTTCTTTTATTAGATATTTTCTTTATTTACATTTCAAATGTTTTCCCCTTTCCTAGTTTTCCCTCCGAAAATTCCATCCCTCTCCCTTCCCCCGAACCCTACTCTGCAACCCACCCACTCCCATTACTGGTCCTGGCATTACCCTATACTAGGGCATAGAACCTTCACAGGACCAAGGGCCTCTCCTGCCTTCAATGAGAGACTAGGCCATTGTCTGTTATATATATAGCTAGAGCCACAAGTTCCATCATATATATATATATATATATATATATATATATATATATATATATATATATTGATTGGTGGTAAAGTTCCAAGGAGCTCTGGGGGTACTGGTTATTTCATATTGATGTTCCTCCTATGGGGCTTGAGTCCCCTTCAGCTCCCTGGCTCTCTGGCTCCTTCATTGGGGACCTTGTACTCTATCCAATGAAGGAATGTAAGCATCCACTTCTGCATTTGCCAGGCACTGGCCGAGCCTCACAGGAGACAGCTATATCAGGCTCCTGTCAGCAGTATCTTGTTGGCAACTGCCTAGTGTCTGTGTTTGGTGGTTGTTTATGGGATGGATCCCCAAGTGGGGCAGTCTCTGGATGATCTTTCCTTCAGACTCTGCTCTGAACTTTGTCTCTGTAACTCCTTCTTTGTGTATTTTGTTCCCCATTCTAAAAAGGAACAAAGTATACACACTTTGGTCTTCCTTCTTCTTTAGTTTCATGTGTTTTGCAAATTGTATCTTGGGTATTCTAAGTTTCTGGGCTAATATTCACTTATCAGTGAGTGCATAGCACCTGTGTTCTTTTGTGATTGGGTTAGCTCACTCAGGATGATATCCTCCAGATCCATCCATTTGCCAAAGAATTTCATAAATTCATTGTTTTTAATAGCTGAGTAGTACTTCATTGTGTAAATGTACCACAATTTCTGTATCCGTTCTTCTGTTGAGGGACATCTGGGTTCTTTCCAGCTTCTGGCTATTATAATTAGGGCTGCTATAAACAGAGTGGAGCATGTATCCTAATTACAAGTTGGAACATCTTCTGGATATATGGCCAGGAGAGGTATTACTAGATATTCCGGTAGTACTATGTCTAATTTTCTGAGGAAATGCCAAAATGATTTCCAGAGTGGTTGTACTAGCTTGCAATCCCACGAGCAATGAAGAAGAGTTCCTCTTTCTCCACATCCTCACCAGCATTTGCTGTCACCTGAATTTTTGATCTTAGCTATTCTGACTGGAGTAAGGTGGAATCTCAGGGTTGTTTTGATTTGCATTTCCCTGATGATTAAGGATGTTGAACATTTTTTCAGGTGCTTCTCAGCCATTCAGTATTCCACAGTTGAGAAATCTTTGTTTAGCTCTGTATCCCATTTATTAATAGATTTATTTTATTTTCTGGAGTCCAGCTTCTTGAGTTTTTGTATATATCCACACCTGTGTGGATTCATTTCTGGGTCTTCAATTCTATTCCATTGATCTGTCTGTTGCTGTACCAGTACCATGCAGTTTTTACCACAGTTGCTCTGTAGAACAGCTTGAGGCCAGGCATGGTGATTCCACTGGAGTCTCTTTTATTTTTGAGAATAGTTTTTGCTATCTTAGGTTTTTTTTTTTTTTATTCCAGATGAATTTTCAAATTTCCATTTCTAACTCTGTGAAGAATTGAGTTGGAATTTTGATGGGGATTGCATTGAATCTGTAGATTGCTTTTGGCAGGATAGCTATTTTTACTATATTAATCCTGCTAATCCATGAGCATGGGAAATCTTTCCATCTTCTGAGATCTTCGATTTCTTTCTTTAGAGACTTGAAATTCTTATCATACAGATCATTCACTTCCTTAGTTAGAGTCACATCCAGGTATTTTATATTATTTGTGATTACTGTGAAGGGTGTTGGAAGGGTGTTGTTTCCCTAATTTCTTCCTCAGCCTGTTTATCCTTTGTATAGAGAAAGGACACTGATTTGTTTGAGATAATTTTATATGCAGCTACTTCACTGAAGCTGTTTATCAGGTTGAGAAGTTCCCTAGTGGAATTTTTAGGGTCACTTTTATATACCATCATATCATCTGCAAATCGTGATATTTTGACTTCTTCCTTCTCAATTTGTATCCCCTTGATCTCCTTTTGTTGTCTAATTGCTAGGACTTCAAGTACTATGTTGAACAGGTAGGGAGAAAGTATGCAGGTTTGTTTAGTCCATGATTTTAGTGAGATGGCTTCAAGTTTCTCTCCATTTAGTTTGACATTGGCTACTGGTTTGCTGTGTATTGCTTTTATTATGTATAGTTATGAGCCACGAATTTCTGATCTTTCCAAGAATTTTATCAAGAATGGGTGTTGGATTTTGTCAAATGCTTTCTCAGCACCCAAAGAGATTATCATGTGGTTTTTGCCTTTGAGTTTGTTTATATAATGGATTATGTTGATGGATTTCTGTATATTAAACCATCCATGCATCCAAGGGATGAAGCCTACTTGATCATGATCAATTATCGTTTTGATGTGTTCTTGAATTTAGTTTGGGAGAATTTTATTGAGTATTTTTGCATTGATATTTGTAAGGGAAATTGATCTGAAGTACTCTTTCTTTGTTGGGTCATTGTGTGGTTTAAGTATTAGAGAAATTGTGGCTACATAGAACGAATTAGGTAGATTACCTTCTGTCTCTATTTTGTGGAATAGTTTGAGGCGAGTTGGAATTAGGCCTTCTTTGAAGGTCTGATAGAACTCTGCATGAAACCTATCTGATCCTGTTTTTTTTTTTGTTGTTGTTGTTTGTTTTTTTGGTTGGGAGACTATTAATGACTGCTTCTATTTCTTTAGGGGATATGGGGCTATTTAGATCATTAAGCTGATCCTGATTTACCTTTGGTAACTGTTATATGTCTAGCCCATTTTATCCAGGTTTTCCAATTTCATTAAGTATACCTTTTTGTAGTAGGATCTGATGATGCTTTGGATTTCCTCAAGTTCTGTTTATGACTCTCTTTTCATTTCTGATTTTGTTAATTAGGATACTGTCCCTGTGCCCTTAAGTTAGTCTGGTTAAGGGTTTATCTATATTGTTGATTTTCTCAAAAAATCAGCTCTTGGTTGGGTTGATTCTGCGTATAGTTCTTTTTCTTTCTACTTGGTTGATTTCATCCCCTAGTTTGATTATTTCCTGCTCTCTAGTCCTCTTGGGTGATTTTGCTTCCTTTTATTTTAGAGATTTTAGGTGTTCTGTAAAGCTGCTACTGTGTACTCTCTCTAGTTTCTTTTTGGCTGCACTCAGAGCTATGACTTTTCTTCTTAGGACTGCTTTCATTGTGTCCCATAAGTTTGGATAAGTTGTATCTTCATATTCATTGAACTCTAAATAGTCTTTAATTTCTTTCCTTATTTCTTTCTTGATCAAGGTATCATTGAGTAGAGTGTTGTTTAGCTTCCATGTAAATGTTGGCTTTCTGTTATTTATGTTGTTATTGAAGATTAGCCTTAGTCTGTGGTGATCTGATAGGATGCATGGGATAATTGCAATATTTTTGTATCTGTTGAGGCCTATTTTGTGACCAATTATATGATCAATTTTGGAGAAGGTACCATGAGTTGCCGAAAAGAGGGTATATCCTTTTGTTTTAGGGTTAAATGGTCTGTTGATACTTGTTAAATCTATTTGTTTCATAGCTTCTGTTAGTTTCAGTGTGTCTCTGTTTAGTTTCTGTTTCTAGGATCTGTCCATTGGTGAGAGTGTGTTGCTAAAGTCTCCCACTACTATTGTGTGAGGTGCAATGTGTGCTTAAGCTTTACTATAGTTTCTCTTTTTTCCCAACTTTTATTAGATATTTTCTTCATTTACATTTCAAGTGTTATCCAGAAAGTTCCCTACACCCTCCCCCCTCCCGGCCCTGCTCCCCTACCCACCCGCTCCCACATCTTGGCCCTGGCGTTCCCCTGTACTGGGGCATATAAAGTCTGCATGACCAAGGTGCCTCTCTTCCCAATGATGGCCAACTAGGCCATCCTCTTCTATATATGCAGCTAGAGACATTGAGCTCAGGGGGTACTAGTTAGTTCATGTTATTCTTCCACCTAGAGGGTTGAAGACCCCTTCAGCTCCTTGGGTACTTTCTCTAGCTCCTTCCTTGGGAACCCTGGTGAGAGTGTGTTGTTAAAATCTCCCTCTACTATTGTGTGAGGTGCAATGTGTGCTTTAAGCTTTACTATAGTTTCTTTAATGAATGTGGCTGCCCTTACATTTGGAGCATAGATATTCAGAATTGGGAGTTCATCTTGGAAGACTTTACCTTTGATGGGTATGAAGTGCCTGTCCTTGTCTTTTTTGATAACTTTTGCTTGGAAGTCGATTTTAGTCGATATTAGAATGGCTATTTCAGCTTATTTCTTAGGACTGTTTGCTTGGAAAATAGCTTTTCAGCCTTTTACTCTGAGGTAGTGTCTGCTTTTGTCCCTGAGGTGGGTTTCTTGTATGCAGCAATATGTTGGGTCCTGTTTATGTCGCCAGTCTGTTATTCTATGTCTTTTTATTTGGGAATTGAGTCCATTGATATTAGAAAATATTAAGAAAAAGTAATTTTTATTTCCTGTTATTTTTGTTGTTATAGTTGGGATTCTGTTCTTGCAGCTGTCTTCTTTTAGGTTTGTTGAAGGATTACTTTCTTGCTTTTCCTAGGGTGTAATTTTCCTCCTTGTGTTGGAGTTTTCCCTTTATTATCCTTTGAAGGGGTGGGTTCATGGAAAGATATTGTGTGAATTTGGTTCTGTCATGGAATACTTTGATTTCTCCATCTATGGTAATTGAGAGTTTTGCTAGGTATAGTAGCCTGGGCTAGCATTTCTGTTCTCTTAGAGTCTGTATAACATCTGTCCAGGACCTTCTGACTTTCATAGTCTCTGATGAGAAGTCTGGTGTAATTCTAATAGGCCTTCCTTTATATGTTACTTGACCTTTTCTCCTTACTGCTTTTAATATTCTATCTTTATTTAGTGCATTTGTTGTTCTGATTATTATATGTCAGGAGGAATTTCTTTTGTGGTCCAGTCTATTTGGAGCCTATATGAGTTTGAGTTAGATCCTTTGCATATATGTTATGGTTATGTAGCTTGGTGTTCATGTGGAACACCTAACAGTAGAAAGGATGTTTCTCACTCTTTTGCATTCTCTTGAGATCCTCCCCCTTCTTTCTGCTCAGTTGCCTTGTTTAGCCTTGAGATGAGAGATTGTGCCTAGTCTTATTGAACCTTGTTATTCCATGTCTTGTTCCTGGAGGTTCACTCATTTCTAAGGGGATGCAAGGGTGGTATGGGGCTGAAGCAGTAGAGGGAGAAGAAACTGGTGACAGGATGTAATATGTGAGAGAATAAAAACTATTCAAAAATGCATGAGTGTTCTGTTTTGATATAGGTAGAGGAGAAGGGGCAAGAGGGAGATAACACAATGACAATGATTAATTTGACTAGTTTATAATAAAGATTAGGAACCCATAATGTAAATTTACACTATTAAGTACACAGAGAACTGCATTTCTTTTAAACAAGTTTAATGTAAAGGGAAAATATTTTATCTTCAGGTAGTTTCCAGTCTTTCTGTGGAAGACAAACACTTGGTTGTGGTAGCACTGGGAGATGGTAAAGAAGTAGGCTAGAATGCAAGAAGTGAAAGACAGGTTTTCTTGAACTATAGTAAGTCTTCCATTGGAGTGAGAATTTAAGATGTGCCTTTAAGACTGTCTTGAGCTACCTAGTGAATGAGAATGAAGATGACTCTAGGCAAATTACTCAATCCCTTAGTGAATATACCTGATAGAAGTCCTTTAAGATTGCTAGTGTTATGACTCTGCAAGTGATTTCAAAAGTGTATTAGTTGTTTGCTTGATTTTGTTTTCATTGAAGTGACACAAATCGATCATCTTGGGAGAGGGAACCTCAGCAGAGAAGAGCCTCCATGAGATTGGCCTATAGCCAAAGCTGTAGAGCAATTTCTTGATTAATGGTTGATAGGAGAAGACCCAGCCATTGTGTGTGGTGCCAAGGCTGGGCAGGTGTTATTAGAGTTCATAAAAAAGGTATATGAATTGAGCCTCAAGAGCAGGAAAGTAAGCAGTAATTCTACATGTCTCTGTTTCAGTTCTTGTCATGGTTTATCAACAGTAGGACATACAGTGTCTTAGTTAGGGATTTAGTGTTGTGAACATACACTATTACCAAGCCAACTCTTATAAGGAACATTTAATTAGGACTGGCTTAGTTCATTATCATCAAGGTGGGGCCATGGTAACATCCAGGCAGGCATGGTGCAAGAGTAGGTGAGAGTTCTACACCTTCACTTGAAGGCCACTAGAAGACTGGCTCCCACAGAGTTAGGATAAATACCTCAATGCCCACCCCCACAGTGACTAACTTACTCCAACAAGACTACACCTACTCCAACAAGGCCACACTTCCTAATAGCACCAGACCCTGGCTTAAGCATATTCAAACTATTATATTCAAATTCCTGGTCCTCATAAGCTTTTTCAAACACATGACTCTATGTGGGCCATACCCAAATATAGCATAATGTAAAATATATTTAGTCCAACTTCCAAAATCCCCATAATCTATAGCAGTCTCAATGTTAAAAGTCCAAAGTTCAAAGTCTCTTCTTAGATTCATCCAATCACTTAACTAAAATCCTCAAAGCGAGACAGGAAACCAGCTAGGCAAACTCCAAACTCTGCATCTTCATGTCTGATAACAAAACTGTCTCTAGATCTCCAACTCCTTTTTAGTCTTTGTTGAATGCGACATATTTCTTTTTCTTGGACTTATTCCACTCCCTGTTCGCAGTTTTCCTTGGTAGGTATCCCATGGTTCTGGCATCTTTAACATCCTGGGGTCTCCAAGTCATTTTAACTTCACAGATTCTTGTTCTAATGTCTAGTATTCACAGTTGATCTACTGGATTCCTCTAAAAGACTGGGTCAATTCTCTAGCTACCCTCTGTAGCACTCTAGGCTCTAGTTGACTTCATTCTGTTGCTGCAGCTGTTATTGTTTGTCATCCCATGGTACTGGCATCTCCAATATACTTGGGTCTTCTGCTGCAACTAGGCTTTACCAATAGCCTCTCATAGGCTCGCTCCATGGTGCTAAACCTCAACTTCTTTGCATAACCACTTTAGTCTTGGGCCATCAACTGTGATTGATGCTGTACCTTCATCAGTGGTCTTCCCTGGAATTTCAGAGGGCCAAGATTCAGATGCTTCCCCATAGTCATTTCATAACTTCAAAACAAGTACCACCTGGGTGATTCTTACCCATTATCAAACCCAGTTGCATAATGGGGCACCGTGTTCGCTATCTCTGGAACACAGCTTTTTGTGATTTCAGAAAACACTTCCCAGAAGACTGTTCCTCATTAATGCTGGTTTCTTCTTAACCCCTGCTGATTTCTTAGCAGCAGCTAACCAGCATCAATTGTCCCAGTAGTCCCTTCCATTCTTGACTCTAAAGCCAGAGAGAGCCATATGACCAAAGCTGCTGAATTTTGTTGCTTACTGGTACTGGAATATGGTCTTCCTTATTCTATTACCAGCTTTTTTCCCCAACTCACTCATTGTCTAAACTTACCTGTCCTTGAACTTTTTCTGTAGATTGATCTTGAACTCCAAGATCAGCATGGCTCTGTCTACTGAATGCTAGGATTAAAGTTGTGTACCACCATGCCTTGACTTTCTTCATCTGGAATTTACTCTGTCTCAGGATGGCCTTGAACTCAGAAAACTGCTTGGCTTTGTCTCTTCGAATTCTAGGTGTGTAGCATGCCTAGGACTAAGCTTTGCATGACCACTGTTTCTTAAGATCTGGAACAAAAGCCTGTGTATTTCAGCCTCACCATATGGATCACAAGTGTGCCCTCCAGTTTTGGTTTGTAGTCCATTCCAGATTAAAAGTCCAAACCATTCCTTGTTCAACTACAAATATAAACAATAATTTTATCTAGGTGGGATCTTTCCCTGAGATCACCTCTCCAATAAACTCTTTATCTTTTGGAACATAGAATTTAGCTCCATTTCACTTCCTGGTTCCCTTTTATTATTACTTGAACCAAACATTCAGTATTTTTTTCTTTTTATACGTGCTATGCTTGATCAGAGTGCTTTCCATGAAACTAAACCATAAAACAATGTCTCTGCTGAGTGTTTTTGAGACTTCCTCTGTCAATGCAATTAATATAAATCTGTTTTCCTTATCCTCACATAGACTTTTCAGATAAGGGCAAAGATCAGCCATGTTCTTCTCAAAATATAACAAAAACAGTCTCTATAACACACATTGAAATTCTTCTCCACTGAAACCTCTTGGGCCAGATGTATAGTGTTCAAATCACTCTCAGCAACAAAGACTTCCATATTCCTACTCAGTTATCCCATTGAAAGCCATTTAAAGAATTTCATTGCTTTCCAAATCCAAAGTCCCAAAGTCCACATTCTTTCAAACGAAAGCATGTTCACTCCAATCACAGCAATACCCAACTCCCTGATACCAACTTTTGTCTTACTGCGATGTTTTACTACTATTGTTTACTTCTTTTGTCTTACTACTTCTTTTTTAATACTATGAACAGACACAATGACCAAGGCAACTCTTATAAGGACATTTAATTGGGGCTGACTTACAGATTCGGAGGTTCAGTCTGTTATCATCAAGGTGGAAGCATGGCAGCATTCAGGCAGGCATGGTGCAGGAATGGTTGAAAGTTCTATCAAGGCCACACCTATTCTAACAAGGCTAAATCTACTAATATTGCCACTCTCTATTCCTAGTATTCAAACCACCACATATATTAAGGTGGGAATCAGGTCAGAGTAAGCAACAAATACAATCCTTTGTTAATTAATTAATTGCCCATAAGTAGAACTTAGGATAATATTGAAAACTGCTAATAACTCAAGTTAAAAATTTACAAAACAACAACAACAACAACAACAAAAACCCTTGGGAATAGTTCCAAGAAGAATCTATTCAAATATTAAAGAAACATAATTGGTCAAAGGATGAAAATTTAGTTATATGGCAGCAACTAGTTCAACATGGTTATGGAAGCTGTGCAGTGAACACTGCAAAAGCATTAAGAAAGAAGATTCCAAACATTTCCAGTACAAGAAGCAGAGGCATGAGGCAATGTCTGTCTGATTAACTGGCTTTAGCAACTAGGTAAAGTACACCTATTTCAACATAATATTGTACACCAAAATTGTGTACAATATTTAGCTTCCTAAGCATAATACATTGAAGAAAGTCGGTAAAATAATAAAAAAAAATCAAAATTAACAATGAAAGAAGAGAAATTTAAAATCCCCAAGATTAAGTTTACGTGGCACATATTTCTTTCTTATGAATTCTACAAGAAGCAAAATAACTGGGAGTAATAAGTATTAAGAAATACTGTCAGATTTTTCACTGAGCTAAAAGACACAAATTTTCAAGTTGAAAGGGCTCATTGAGTGCCTGGCATACTAAATGAAAAATGGCTTAAATGGAAATGCTTTTACACTTCTCATGAAGCATGAATTGGTAAAAATTACTTTGGGGAGCCATTTGACAATATCTTAAAGATCTTTCTATTTGAACATTGAACAATGTTACTTCTAAGTATATATAACAGAGAAAATTATCCACTATAGAAGTCTTGTAAGAATTTCAACTAGGCCATGAGTTTTCAGGAGTTGTAAATTGGGAACTACCAAATTTAATAAGCCAATTGATGACAGAACATAGATATGTTGAGATATGAGTAGTAGCATTTAACATATCTTACATAACCTGTTCAAACTCTTACAGATGGCATTTACTATAAAAATTAGCAAATGGAAACAGGAAAGTCATGGAATAGATAAGACTGTCAAACAAGAGAAAAGTAAAGAAAGTTCTTAAGGAAGCAAAGGAAATCCTAGTACAGAAATTATTCAGAAGGCTGAAAGCATGATTAGTTTGCATCATGGTAGGAAGATGGTGGGCTATAGAAGTGTATGGTTTGGGAGGGAAAACCGGCAAGATGGACACAGGGAAATAGAAGAAGGAAGGAAGGTCAAAGGTCAGAAAGAAGAAAGAGAGAATTCAAATGGACAAAGCAAATTTTAAAATTCCAGTAGTCAAGAACCTAATCATATTAAATAATAAATATCAAAGAAATATAACAAAGGATATTAAAACATTGCATGTTATTATATACATACATACATACACACACACACACACACACACACACACACACACATATATATATATATATATATATATATATATATATATATATATACAGACATTTGTACATATGCATATTACCACTTAAGTGCTTACAATTATATGAATTGTGAATATCTATTTCAACAAAGTAAATTTGAGAATTTATTTTTAGGGAAAGGGAAGTCAAGGATGGAAGTATAAAAGAGTTCATACACATAATAATATGTTTGATAATGAATAGTAATTTAAATTTGTACAAAGCAAATCATTGTCAATATATCAATCACGAATCATCAATGCAGCAATGAACATCAAATTAAAACTAAAGACTTGAAATTCATATCACAGGGAATAAGAGCCAGGTAAGAGGAATCATCAGATATGTTTTAAAGCAAGGGGATAATCGGCTTCTGATGGGCACAGAGCAAAGGACAGCTATAAAGTTTGTGGAAAATTATATGTAAAATGTCCATCATGAGGACATTCAATTCTATTTCTTGAAAAATTTTAAAGTCATTTTTATCATTATTATTAATAAAGTCAGTATAACAATTTCACATACTTTCCCCCCTTGTCTTCATTAATCTTTGAGTAGTGTACAACTTTCCTCAATATCCTCATGTTTTAACAGTAAATAAACAGTAACCCACAAACATGTAAGTGCAAGTCACTGAACATCAGATAAGTCCAGGGTCAGTTCTCTATCTACCAACCTAGTTCCTTGCTTCCACACTTCAGGTTCCCCTGAGAACATCCCTTAACAATAGTGTTTTAGCTTCCCTAGTACTGTCAGAGTGTACCTCTCACCTCAGTTCAACTAAGCATTGTCAAAGATATTATCCATTTTTAATGGACAAATTTGAATAGGAAAAATGTACCTTTTCTTCCCCCCCCCCCCTTTGGCTTTTTTCCTTCACTCTTCAAAAAGAAAAATAAGTCACTTTAGACAACTTCTTTATTTCTGTTAATACAATTGATTTTATTACAATAAACTACCCATGCTTCTCTCCAGTTCTCTAATCCAGGGATCACAGTGCTTTTCAAATATTAATTAAAAATCTCCTCATCATTCCTGAGTTCCTAGGGCACAGAGTGAGGGGAAATCATATCTGCTCTGACATTAATTATTCGTTCCCTTGGCTTACGAACTAGGTAAATAGCTTTTCTTCCTTCCATTATCAAGCAAGTCTGCTCTTCCCCATGATTACAGCAGATGTTTCCAAGCAAGAGGAAAGCAACTTCCACCAGCTCCAAGGGGGGACTGAAGCATGAGCCAGACATGGCTGAGGAGTTTTTGCATGAAAATTTGCATAATCAGCAAAAGCACCGTACGGGAATTGTAAATGCACAGAGACCTGGGCCTTTACATGTCCTTCTCTGAGGAACAGATTTAGAACATGAGGAGTAAGACCTAGAGATATGTATTTTGAAAGAATTTGAACATATATGCCAGCAAGATTTTGCTGAAAAGACCCTGATATAGCTATCTCGAGTGAGGTTATGCCAGTGCCTGGCAAATACAGAAGTGGATGCTCACAGTCATCTATAGTATGGAACACAAGGCCCCCAGTGGAGGATCTAGAGACAGTATCCAAGGAGCTGAAGGGGTCTGCAACCCTATAGGTGGAACAATATGAACTAACCAGTATTCCCAGAGCTTGTGTCTCTAGCTGCATATGTAGCAGAAGATGGCCTAGTAGGCCATCATTGGGAAGAGAGGCCCCTTGGACTTGCAAACTTTATATGCCTCAGTACAAGGGAATGCCAGGGCCAAGAAGTGAGAGTGGGTGGGTAGGGAAGCAGGACAAGGGGAGGGTATAGGGAACTTTTGGGATGGCATTTGAAATGTAAGTAAAGAAAATATCTAATAAAAAAAGAAATATTGATAAAAAAGAAAATAGTCACATTTCATTATTGGCTTATTATAAATAGGTTGATGCTCATTTTAAACATTTATACATAAACAGAGTAAGTGACTAGATGTTCATGTTTTTCCTTCTTCCTGCTTAATAGAATAGACAGGTGCATCTAGACCAGGGTCCCTAGAATGTATGCACACTGCCTCTTTTTCTCCTTCTTCTTCTCCTTCCTCCTCTTCCTCCTCCTTCCTCCTCCTTCCTCCTCCTTCCTCCTCCTCCTCCTCCTCCTCCTCCTCCTCTTCTTCTTCTTCTTCTTCTTCTTCTTCTTCTTCTTCTTCTTCTTCTTCTTCTTCTTCTTCTTCTTCTTCTTCTTCTTCTTCTTCTTCTTCTTTTCTTCATCTGACATACCAAGGATCTTGTTAACCATAGAGATTGTTAGAATTATATGTTCATATGATACTATTTATCTCAGGGAAGTTAAAAATTAATGCTATCTTAAAGGGAATTTGAAAGAATGGATGTTCTTTCAAAGGTTCACACAACTCAGAGCCAATGAGCTAGCTCCCTATCTGCCATAGATTTCTTTCTCTTGTTGTGGTAAACATTATGACCAAAAGCTATTTGAATAGGAAAGGCTTACACATCCAAGTCACAGTCCATCACAGAGGGATGCCAAGGCAGGACTCAAGCAGGGCAGGAACCAGGAGTCAGAAACTGAAGAGACCACAGAAGAGAGCTTTATACTGGATTTCTCCTCATGATTTGCTTGGCCTACTTTCTTATAGCACCTAGAACCATCTGCCTAAAGATGGCACTATCAGTCAGACATCAGTCAAGAAATAACACTAATGTTGTTTCATACAGCCTCAACAAATTTTATTATTTTATATTTACCTGAAATTACACACACACACACACACACACACACACACACACACACACACACACACACCACATCTACTCATGTACTATCTATCTATCTATCTATCTATCTATCTATCTATCTATCATCTATCTATCTATCTATCTATCTATCTATCTATCTATCTACCTATCATCTATATATAATCCTAAAGGAAATTATGTAACTAGTGCTGAAAATATTTGTCATTAAATAGACTAACAAAAATAGAATAAAAAAAAAATATGGTACCAGGCACAAAAATTCTCCTTTAGAGTGGTTAGTCAAGGTAGTCTAAGTGATTCACCACAGCATAAAGTATGACAATTGCATTTGATTGTCTCTTGGAGATTGAAGGTAAGTCCCTATTACTGATGACTCCAAGCTTTTAAGACAGAGAACTCATATTAAAGTTGCATGTAACCTGAAAACCTTCTTATGATGTGGCTTCCATGATACCAGCGAGTGCAACGGACACTGCCAAGAAAGAGAAACAGCCAATAGTCCTATACAATTGGGAAGCTGGTGAACCAGAACAATGGCTAACATAGCAAGATATCTGTAAAGGTACTGTAAGTGGTGCTCACATGTTGGTATTAACCAACAACTGTCTGACTTAACATAAGGCCCACTTAACAGCAAGCAAAACATGCCAGATATTGGGAATCTGCCAACATTCCAGAGCCAGTATGGGGATGAATCTTTTTTTTATGTTAATTTTTTAAAATTCGCTTTACATCCCATCACAGCCTTTCTCCCTTCTCTCTTCCCAGTCCTACCCTTATCAATCTTACCTACCTTTCTCTTCAGAAAATGGGAGTCTTGCCTGGGTACCAGCTCTCTTTGGGGCATATAGTCCAAGCATGTATAGACACATTCTATCCCACTAAGTCCCAACAAGGCAGTCCAAGTAGAGGGGGAGGGGATCCAATGACAGGGAAGAGAGAACAAGACAGCTCCTTGGTTACACTTGGTAGCAGACCCACATGAAGACCAAGCTGCACATTTGCTACAAATGTGTAAGGGATCTAGGCCCAGCTCCTGCATGCTCTCGGGTTAGTGACTCAGCCTCTGTGAACCGAGGAGATAAATTTTAGAAGAGAATCTATGATGTTCACTTTGCTAGACAAGCATAATCCTAACTACATTCTAAGTCTTATCCTTATAGCTACAGATAAGGGTCCCTACCAGCTCTGATCAAAGAACTTCTCTTTACAGCAAATGGAAACCATCACAGAAAACCACAGATGACACAATGTAGATGTCAACCCATAGCGGAGAGACAAGAAACATTGGAAACATCTCTATTACAACTCATGAATGCATTTCTCAGGGACCATCTTAGAAGAATGGTGTGAGGTAAACAGCCAAAATACTAGGGAGTCTGCTGTAAAACATTCTTTCATAGAAATGATTATATAACCATAATCTACACAATGGTAATATCAATAGATACTAATAATGCAGAAGTGGGAAAAAGATTAGAGTCACATCCCTGGAAAAGAAACTAAGGCAAAGTTAATGACTACAGAGAGAGGGAGGGAGGGAGGGAAGGAGAGACAGAGAAAGAGAGAGAGAACATCTCCTAAGTACAAATCTATTTGTTCAATACAAAAGTAATGAGCACTGAAACCATAACACAGGAGAAATAAAAATGGACACAGCAGCTTATATCTATACACTTGTACATACCTATGCATTCATAACAATTTAGGTGAGGGAGAAGAAAACATGATGTAGAGGTATTTTAATTAAAAATGTACTTTTAAAGAAAAGGGATCAGAAATTGCCCTTGAGACTTACCTAATTTCCATATGATTGAGGCATTTTCCCATTTGAGTTTCCCTCTTTACAAATGACTATAGCTTGTGTCAAGTTGACAAAATCACTAACTACGAGGCTGTCTATACTGTGACTAAGAACACTTGTGATTCCAGTCCTTATAGTTGTTTGTCCAGGACTCAAAAGTCTTCTGTATTAAAAAAGCAACTCAAATTTTATGAACTTCTGTATTTTACAGAGGCAAGGAAATCAAGCAGAATGGACCATGACATCCCCTAGGAGCCAGGACATACTGCAAAACATGTCTCTTGTTGCAGAGGCTGAGCTCTGTGGTCATTGGAATGGTACATTCTACCTAGTGTTCACTTGCCATCTTGTCACTTGACAACACTATATTTTAGACTGTTGAAGACTGAAGCTTGAGGTTTGAAAATGTTGCCATGTAGAATGCTGAGAAGTCACAAAGGGGAATGAGTTGAGACAAAAATTTTACCTTATTGATTGTCTTCTTTCCCCTTCGTTTTCCTCCACTGATTTTTACATATACTCTTTATATAGATGGATGAGTGTTAGGCAGTGGGGCAGCAGGCTGAAATGCCTATTTATAGTAGTAACATTTCATTGTAGAATAAAGGGCAGTTTGCAAAATGTCAGAAGACTGTGTATATGCATGCCCAGGACTTTACTGACCTTTTTTGAACTCTTTATAATGGTGTTTAACATTGTCCTTGGGACAATCTGCTTAACCTACTTTATGCATTTCTCATTTCCTACAACACAGCAAATCTTTAGAAAGTTGTAAATGGAGATTTTAAGGGATCCTTCAGCCTGATGTTATGGGCTAAGCTACTTGCTTTTGTATCCTTACTTACATTCTTCTATAGCAGGTGTTGTAACTGACAGAGTGCTTTGGGTATCCATGTACTGGGTGTGGGTAGGAAGCAATTTATTTTTCTTTGTCTAGATAGAGGGGAATAATGAGGGAAAAATACTTATTAGTTCAGTCAACACAATAAGAGCCATTACCCTCTCTTCCCACATATACCACTTGCAAGAATATTGTGGGCAAGTTTTATGACTCATAGTTAACATACAGAAAAACATATCTCAGAGTTATCAGTGCATTGCTAATACATCACCACACACAGCTATTAGTGGATTCAATCATAGAGAACTGTATCCTTTCCATGGTTGAAATTTATTTATTTATTTTTTGAAATCTAGCTCACATAACAAAGATGAGTATCTCTTACCTCAATGTCCATACACTTCAGCTACTCCACTGCTTGGCCACACACATCTTTCTCAGGTCCTTTGCTTATATAAATAGTACTTTCTTTTATTCCATAACTCTGATAGCAATGGCTTGTTCAGAAAAGATAATGCAATCATGAGTGCTTTTATTAATTTGAGAATAAAGCCCAGCACCATGTTCCAGCTGTGCTATAGTACTGAACTTCAACCTGTAGCTAGAACTCAGAAGTTCTCCGGTGTCTAATCTCTACCTCACCACTGCTTTTGGTAGAGGCTGAGTCATTTATCCATTCTGTGCCATCTTCCATTTTCATATATGTACAGTAATTGTTATTTTCTGACCATCCCTGTAAAAGGGGAATAGTGAGGGTAAGTTTATTATTAAGAGGTTCTAAGCAATATAAAAATCTCAAGAGCTAGTTACATTGCCACTCAGCTCATATTGAGTTTCCTAGATAGGTAGGAAATTTTGGAATACAGCAGATGCCTTGGTAGTTTACAAGTCTAAAATGTTGGAGCTGAAAGGGGTCCCTACCAAGAATCCAATAATCTGTAGCTGGGAATCAGAAACATGCAGAACCCTCACACAGAGTTATGTGAGGGTATAATCAAGTATCACAGCAAGTTAGAACATAGACTTAAAATCCAAATCTTCTAACACAGTTCTTTTGATCACTTCTCTGAATATCCTGTTGTTATTTAGGAAGATTCTAATGCCCGTATAGAGAAGATGGTTACAGATAAGAATAGATTTGAGAGAGACAGTTGTAGGAGGATGCTACTCAAGTTAGACACACATAATTCATTCTCAGTTGAGCAACCTAATTTGAATACTGCCAGGACAAGACAGGCAAACCAGATGGGTAATTGCCTGGAGTGTGGAAGAGAGTCTAGAGAGTGCGGTTCACTGAGTAATCAAGGAGGTTTGGCGCATTATTGTTCCTAGCCATCCAGAATGAGAAGGATCAAATTTCAGTGGTCTGATCCTGTCAAATCAGTTTCCTTTAGCAAAACTGTGCTTTGCATTTTGTTGGCATATATATATATATATATATATATATATATATATATATATATATGCTCTTCTCTATATATTATATACCAACAATATATATATATATGCTTTTCTATATATATTTTGCATATATATAATATATATGAGTTTTTATATATATTATATGCCAACATATATATATATATATATGCAATATATATATGCAATATATATATTAAGAAAGGTAAAAAGACAGAAAGAGTAGATGTATCATTGGATTTGTGGTGAAGCCTTTAGGCTGTCTTTTTGTGTGTGTGTGTGTGTGTGTGTGTGTGTGTGTGTGTGTGTGTGTGGTTCCACGTGGGAGAGGTTTATTGAGCAGGTAGGGGGCATGCAGAAAAGAGGAAAAAGAGAGAAAGAGGGAGGAGAGAAGAGAGAAGAAAAAGAGAGCTAGGCTGTCTTTCAATCCTCTCTGCCTCCTTGGTGCAGGTTTAGTCTGTGCCTGTGACACTTTAGATCGTCTGTATTCTTCTTTTGCAAAATGATAGACACATAACTCTTGGTCTAGAAGGGGCTGATAAACAAACAACAACAACAACTACAACAAGACCAAAAAGACAGTAATTTATAAAATCATGAGTTCATTAAGCTATTTGGTGTAAGTTTTTTATTCTGTGTCTTTGTTTTTTATCAACACATGTCAGTATTCTTCTCAATTAAAAAAAATCATAATGTAAGCCTTTCTATAATCTATAGTGCAGCATTTTTAATAGCAATGTGGACTCACCTTGATTAAAGCTGGCATCTTAGAAATGGGGTGGGTGATTACATATAATTAAAATTGCCCTCTTTCCTATGTGCCTAATATATCGGCTCCTCACTATATTAAGAATGTGAACTTTGTTCTAGTATTCTACTCAACTAGAAAATGTATTAAGTACGGTTAGAGTATTTTAGGTTACAGATATTATTCCACAACACCATTTAGAGGTTCGGTTCATTCGTACCCGTTACTTTTATGTTGAGTTAATTATACTTATGTACGGTACGTGGATCTAACTCCTTCTACCATCACATCAACATCTAGACGGGTTAGATCCACGTCCAAACTTAATCTTCGTGAAGTCGTCATTATTAAATTTAGCTTATAATTTTCTGTTCATCTTGTTGGCACTTTGTGAATGGTTATTACAATTTAGAAATCTAGAAATCTCTTCTTCTCTCTTTCCTTTCAGTATAATCTCCCCCATATGTGCATTTCTCTTACTCTTGTTTCATGTGCCATGATTTTAGTTGCCTTCTTCCAACTGTTGACTGGAAAAAAATATTGAAACAGTGAGAGGGAAGTAGAGTAAGAATGGAACACACAGAGAAAGACAGAGAGAGTATCATATAAATTCCATCCATTGTAATTTTCAAATATTTGAACTCATTAGTTGTTGCTAATGAGGTTGATAAGGATGTTTCTTTCTGTTTCTGAGTTATGAACGAAATACCCCAGCTTGTTTCTTGGGACCATTTGTTTGAAAAAAATGTTTTCCAGCCTTTTACTCTGAGGTGTCTGTCTTTGTTATTGAGGTGCATATTCTGTATGCATCAAAATGTTGGGTCCTGTTTATGTATCCAGTCTGTTAGTCTATGTCTTTTTATTGGGGAATTGATTCCATTGATATTAAGAGATATTAAGGAAAAGTGATTGTTGCTTCCTCTTATTTCTGTTGTTAGAGGTAGAATTATGTTTATATGGCTACCTTCCTTTTGGATTGTTAAAGGAAGATTATTTCCTTGCTATTTCTAGGGTGTAGTTTCCATCCTTGTGTTGTAGTTTTCCATTTATTATCCTTTGAAAAGCTGGATTTGTGGAAAGATATTTTGCAATATTTTTTTTTTGTCATGAAATACCTTGGTTTCTCTATCTATGGTAATTGACAGTTTTCCTGGGTGTAGTAGCCTGGATTGGCATATGTGTTCTCCTAAGGTCTGTATGACATCTGTCTGTATGACATCTGCCCAGGATTTTCTGGCTTTCATAATCTCTGGCAAGAAATCTGGTGTAATTCTGATATGTCTGCCTTTATATGTTACTTGACACTTTCCCCTTACTGCTTTCAATATTCTTTGTTTTGTGCATTTGTTGTTCTAATTATTATGTGACAGGAGGAATTTCTTTTCTGATACAATCTATTTTGAGTTCTGTAGGTTTCTTGAATGTTCATGGGCATCTCCCTTTAGTTTAGGGAAGTTTTCTTCTATAAGTTTGTTGAAGATATATATTTACTGGCCCTTTAAGTTTGGAATCTTCACTGTCTTCTATACCTATTATACTTAGGTTTGGTCTTCCCATTGTGTCCTGGATTTTCTGTATGTTTTGAGTTAGGAGCTTTTTTTTTTCATTTTACAAATGACAAGTTGGTCTTTCTGTCTTGGGCTTCTACTTGTCCCTCCTGTAGGCCTGTAAGCCTGTGTCAGCACACCTGAGAGACCAGCTCTTCCCCGACAGGGTACATGCACACAGGGTTGTGGAACAGCCCTAGCTCCTGGGTGCAGGTGTTGACTGGAAGGACCCTATTCCATCTGGTCCAAGGTTCCTGCACCCTGTACACTTTTGGCTGGTCCTGCCTTAGAGAGTCTCTGGAGAGAAAATAGCCCAAAACTTTAGATGTAATCAGCATTCTTGATTTAAATCATCTCTGACAACATAGTGGTGTCTTCTTCTTACTGAAATTTGTGGTGTTGTCTCTATTAGTCATTTGTAATACACTTACAAATCAACTGCATGTTTTTTGAGTCCTAACCTTCCTAATAATAGTTATTGTTAATGTTCTTGACACAGTATCATAGTAGACTATAAGTTACTAAATTTGATGTGTGTTGAAGTCTGACTCTGTTCTTCAGGACTTGTGTGAAGTTTCTTGAGTTCTGGCTTCCTGGTCTGTAAGAAAGCAATTATCTACTCCTAAAGCTTTAGGAGATCCATTAAAACCATTAATTTGGGGGCTGGTGAGATGGCTCAGCGGGTAAGAGCACCCGACTGCTCTTCCGAAGGTGATAAGTTCAAATCCCAGCAACCACATAGTGGCTCACAACCATCCGATCTGGCTCCCTCTTCTGGAGTGTCTGAAGACAGCTACAGTGTACTTACGTATAATAATAATAAAAAAAATCTAAACATAAAAAAAAAACAAAACCATTAATTCAAGCCTGGCACATGAAAAACATGAACAAAGAACTGCTTTCAAAGAACTGTTCATCCATTTCTCTCTTATTTATTTAATTATATTTACATATGTGATGGTTTGAACAGAAATAGGTTCATAGATTTGAATGTTTGACACCAGAGAGAGGTACTATTAGGAGGTGTGGCCTTACTGGAGGATGTGTGTCACTGGCGGTGGGCTTTGGAGTTTCAGATGCTCAAGCTAGCTCCAATGTGTCTCTCTTCCAGCTGCCTTCCTATGTGGATATAGAACTCTCTGTTACCCCTCTAGCAACACATCTATCTGTGTGCTGCCATTTTTCTTGACATGATAATGGACTAAATCTATGAATGTAAACAAGCCCCAATTAAATGCTTTCTTTTATAAGAGTTGCCTGTGTCATGATATCTCTTCATAGCAATAAAACCCTAACTATGATAGCACATATATATAGTTATTTAGCTTTATATTTTTTTAAAGATAGGTTCTCGTTATGTAGTTCTGTCCCACATCTCACTATGTAGACCAGGATGGTCTTAAGCACACAGATATGTACCTGTCTCTACATCCTTAGTGCTGTGGTTAAGGGTATGTATTACTGTCTGGCTATTCTGCCTAATCTTAAAAGAGCTATATTCCTCAAATCCAATAAATCAGGCAAACATAAATAAGTAAAATAAAATACAAGAAACAATAATTAATAGCATAAGTAGAATGTAGTATTATTGTTTTAGGTTTATAAAATTTAATTTTCTGACTAGATAATACAGTACTGAGTATCAAACTTTTTTATTTCTTTCTCTCGCTGGCAATGAGACAAAGGAATGTAGTAGGAAGAATGAGCTACCATTTTGAGAAAGTTTAGGAAGGCAGAAAGCTGATTGATTATCAGGATAGTGGCTCTATTGAAAGAGAATGTGGAGTAGGAGCAGGAGCAAGAGCAGGAGCAGGAGCAGGAGCAGGAGCAGGAGCAGGAGCAGGAGCAGGAGCAGGAGCAGGAGCAGGAGCAGGAGCAGGAGCAGGAGCAGGAGGCAGACTAGAGAAGCAGAACTGAATGTGCTGGGAGTGTCTACAGGATCTTCAGGAAACATTCTCATTCAGTTCACAGAAATTAACTAGAATTGTAGTCAGTGCTAACAATTAAGACTTGAGTATGTTTTTCAAGTAACAAGTTTAACATATAGTTATATGTGAGAAAAAGGGGAAGAATACACAAAAAAAGAAGAATCGAGTACAGATCAAGTTATAGCTCCACATAGCACAGGGGTTGGTGTAGGATCCAAAATAAATTCAAGACCACCTAGCCCCTTCCCCTTCTGAAGGTACTTTTTAAACTATATAGTTTAGTGGCCAAAAAGACCAGACTAAGCCTGCAGCTGCTAAAACAAGATTAGCAGTTCCCCCCCCAAATTCCCCTACCCCATCCCACACTGAATTCTGAGAAAAACCACAAATCACCCTGACCTTGCTAGAATTCCCTGTGACATTAATCGCTGTGACATTAATAGCTGACCCATAAGTTCAAAATGTACTGCTGCCTTGCTGACCAATCATAATAACCCACCATAATGGCGGTCAGAGCGAGTCACTAGGCCAAACCAACCAGTGCCTGAAATGATTACTTGCTACACCAATTAGAAAAAGCCAGCTAGCCCTGTTCCCTAAATCTGCCCTTGACAAGGTATAAAAAGTGTGTTCTTTGTTCATTCTGTGTCTCTCTTCTTGCTTGTGTGCTGAGGGTGGTCCCCAATGCATTGAATCAATAAAAATCCTCTTGTGGCTTGCCGTGATGGTAGTCTCTGTGGTCTTTGTGAGTGAGGGTCTTTTGGAGGACTCCAACATTGACAGTTTTGCTACATTTAATATCTGGCCATTTGTGTAAACTACTGACTAACCCTGACTTAGAAAAAGAGTTAGGAGCTAGAATTCAGATTTTCATTTAATACAAAAACTATGCTAAGAGAAAAAGAGAGGTAGGTGGTTTTGTTGTTTGTTTGTTTTTGTTTCTTTGTTTATCATAGAATGCAAATAATGTTTTTAAAATTCTCAACTAATGGACAATACTAAAGCCAAAATATCAATTGACAAATGATGAATAGAGAAAATGTGGTTTAAATGTATAAAATAATAGAACTATCAATTTCCTTGGCTTTTATAATGTCTGATACACAGTTAAATTTTATTGTCAACCTTACTGGGTTAAAATAATGCTGAGGGCATGAATGAAGCATGTATATCCAGAAAAGATTAAGTGATTGGGGGGAAAAAACCCAAACTCTGAACATATGGTTTTATTCATGGTCTGGTATCCAGTACTAAGTTAAACTGAATAAAGGGTAATAAACATTGATATTCATTTGTTTGTGATTTCTGATCTGCTGAGATGTCATCAAGCAGCTGTCACATCCTCTCATCATCACAAGTCACCCCCTGCTTTGCCTTTCCAGCTATGTTGGCCCAAATTGCCTGAAACCTTCATTCCAAATGAACCTCTCCTGGAATTTTTTTTTTTTTAAATCAAGTATTGGTCACAGCAAGGAGAAAAGAAACCAGTAGAGGTATTGCAGGATCTTCTGGTAGTACTATGTCCAATTTTCTGAGGAACCGCCAGACTGATTTCCAGAGTGGTTGAACCAGCTTGCATTCCCACCAACAATGGAGGAGTGTTCCCCTTTCTCCACATCCACGCCAGCAACTGTTGTCACCTGAATTTTTGATCTTGGCCATTCTTANCATGCCAATCTCATAAAATCCAATGTCTATAATAAGGTGTTGTGGTAAATCTCCAAGCCAAGTAAGCATGGGCAATGAAAATACAACTCAATTAATATGAATACATGCCATGCACCTAGATTGAGGAAGATGGTAGTGTAGTTGTAGATCTGCCCAATCTAGGTGCAGGTTTGAATTAGAAGCACTTCAGCAGTAATAACAATTTAGCTTATAATTTTCTGTTCATCTTGTTGGCACTTTGTGAATGGTTATTACAATTTAGAAATCTAGAAATCTCTTCTTCTCTCTTTCCTTTCAGTATAATCTCCCCCATATGTGCATTTCTCTTACTCTTGTTTCATGTGCCATGATTTTAGTTGCCTTCTTCCAACTGTTGACTGGAAAAAAAAATTGAAACAGTGAGAGGGAAGTAGAGTAAGAATGGAACACACAGAGAAAGACAGAGAGAGTATCATATAAATTCCATCCATTGTAATTTTCAAATATTTGAACTCATTAGTTGTTGCTAATGAGGTTGATAAGGATGTTTCTTTCTGTTTCTGAGTTATGAACGAAATACCCCAGCTTGTTTCTTGGGACCATTTGTTTGAAAAAAATGTTTTCCAGCCTTTTACTCTGAGGTGTCTGTCTTTGTTATTGAGGTGCATATTCTGTATGCATCAAAATGTTGGGTCCTGTTTATGTATCCAGTCTGTTAGTCTATGTCTTTTTATTGGGGAATTGATTCCATTGATATTAAGAGATATTAAGGAAAAGTTGCTTCCTCTTATTTCTGTTGTTAGAGGTATAATTATGTTTATATGGCTACCTTCCTTTTGGATTGTTAAAGGAAGATTATTTCCTTGCTATTTCTAGGGTGTAGTTTCCATCCTTGTGTTGTAGTTTTCCATTTATTATCCTTTGAAAAGCTGGATTTGTGGAAAGATATTTTGCAATATTTTTTTGTCATGAAATACCTTGGTTTCTCTATCTATGGTAATTGAGAGTTTTCCTGGGTGTAGTAGCCTGGATTGGCATATGTGTTCTCCTAAGGTCTGTATGACATCTGTCTGTATGACATCTGCCCAGGATTTTCTGGCTTTCATAATCTCTGGCAAGAAATCTGGTGTAATTCTGATATGTCTGCCTTTATATGTTACTTGACACTTTCCCCTTACTGCTTTCAATATTCTTTGTTTTGTGCATTTGTTGTTCTAATTATTATGTGACAGGAGGAATTTCTTTTCTGATACAATCTATTTTGAGTTCTGTAGGTTTCTTGAATGTTCATGGGCATCTCCCTTTAGTTTAGGGAAGTTTTCTTCTATAAGTTTGTTGAAGATATATATTTACTGGCCCTTTAAGTTTGGAATCTTCACTCTCTTCTATACCTATTATACTTAGGTTTGGTCTTCCCATTGTATCCTGGATTTTCTGTATGTTTTGAGTTAGGAGCTTTTTTTTTTTTCATTTACAAATGACAAGTTGGTCTTTCTGTCTTGGGCTTGTACTTGTCCCTCCTGTAGGCCTGTAAGCCTGTGTCAGCACACCTGAGAGACCAGCTCTTCCCCGACAGGGTCCATGCACACAGGGTTGTGGAACAGCCCTAGCTCCTGGGTGCAGGTGTTGACTGGAAGGACCCTATTCCATCTGGTCCAAGGTTCCTACACCCTGTACACTTTTGGCTGGTCCTGCCTTAGAGAGTCTCTGGAGAGAAAATAGCCCAAAACTTTAGATGTAATCAGCATTCTTGATTTAAATCATCTCTGACAACATAGTGGTGTCTTCTTCTTACTGAAATTTGTGGTGTTGTCTCTATTAGTCATTTGTAATACACTTACAAATCAACTGCATGTTTTTTGAGTCCTAACCTTCCTAAGAATAGTTATTGTTAATGTTCTTGACACAGTATCATAGTAGACTATAAGTTACTAAATTTGATGTGTGTTGAAGTCTGACTCTGTTCTTCAGGACTTGTGTGAAGTTTCTTGAGTTCTGGCTTCCTGGTCTGTAAGAAAGCAATTATCTACTCCTAAAGCTTTAGGAGATCCATTAAAACCATTAATTCAAGCCTGGAACATGAAAAACATGAACAAAGAACTGCTTTCAAAGAACTGTTCATCCATTTCTCTCTTATTTATTTAATTATATTTACATATGTGATGGTTTGAACAGAAATAGGTTCATAGATTTGAATGTTTGACACCAGAGAGAGGTACTATTAGGAGGTGTGGCCTTACTGGAGGATGTGTGTCACTGGCGGTGGGCTTTGGAGTTTCAGATGCTCAAGCTAGATCCAATGTGTCTCTCTTCCAGCTGCCTTCCTATGTGGATATAGAACTCTCTGTTACCCCTCCAGCAACACATCTATCTGTGTGCTGCCATTTTTCTTGACATGATAATGGACTAAATCTATGAATGTAAACAAGCCCCAATTAAATGCTTTCTTTTATAAGAGTTGCCTGTGTCATGATATCTCTTCATAGCAATAAAACCCTAACTATGATAGCACATATATTTAGTTATTTAGCTTTATATTTTTTTAAAGATAGGTTCTCGTTATGTAGTTCTGTCCTACATCTCACTATGTAGACCAGGATGGTCTTGAGCACACAGATATGTACCTGTCTCTACATCCTTAGTGCTGTGGTTAAGGGTATGTATTACTGTCTGGCTATTCTGCCTAATCTTAAAAGAGCTATATTCCTCAAATCCAATAAATCAGGCAAACATAAATAAGTAAAATAAAATACAAGAAACAATAATTGATAGCATAAGTAGAATGTACTATTATTGTTTTAGGGTTATAAAATTTAATTTTCTGACTAGATAATACAGTACTGAGTATCAAACTTTTTTATTTCTTTCTCTCGCTGGCAATGAGACAAAGGAATGTAGTAGGAAGAATGAGCTACCATTTTGAGAAAGTTTAGGAAGGCAGAAAGCTGATTGATTATCAGGATAGTGGCTCTATTGAAAGAGAATGTGGAGTAGGAGCATGAGCAGAAGCAGGAGCAGGAGCAGGAGCAGGAGCAGGAGCAGGAGCAGGAGCAGGAGCAGGAGCAGGAGCAGGAGCAGGAGCAGGAGCAGGAGCAGGAGCAGGAGCAGGAGCAGGAGCAGGAGCAGGAGGCAGACTAGAGAAGCAGAACTGAATGTGCTGGGAGTGTCTACAGGATCTTCAGGAAACATTCTCATTCAGTTCACAGAAATTAACTAGAATTGTAGTAAGTGCTAACAATTAAGACTAGAGTATGTTTTTCAAGTAACAAGTTTAACATATAGTTATATGTGAGAAAAAGGGGAAGAATACACAAGAAAAGAAGAATCGAGTACAGATCAAGTTATAGCTCCACATAGCACAGGGGTTGGTGTAGGATCCAAAATAAATTCAAGACCACCTAGCCCCTTCCCCTTCTGAAGGTACTTTTTAAACTATATAGTTTAGTGGCCAAAAAGACCAGACTAAGCCTGCAGCTGCTAAAACAAGATTAGCAGTTCCCCCCCAAATTCCCCTATCCCATCCCACACTGAATTCTGAGAAAAACCACAAATCACCCTGACCTTGCTAGAATTCCCTGTGACATTAATCGCTGTGACATTAATAGCTGACCCATAAGTTCAAAATGTACTGCTGCCTTGCTGACCAATCATAATAACCCACCATAATGGCAGTCAGAGCGAGTCACTAGGTCAAACCAACCAGTGCCTGAAATGATTACTTGCTACACCAATTAGAAAAAGCCAGCTAGCCCTGTTCCCTAAATCTGCCCTTGACAAGGTATAAAAAGTGTGTTCTTTGTTCGTTCTGTGTCTCTCTTCTTGCTTGTGTGCTGAGGGTGGTCCCCAATGCATTGAATCAATAAAAATTCTCTTGTGGCTTGCAGTGATGGTAGTCTCTGTGGTCTTTGTGAGTGAGGGTCTTTTGGAGGACTCCAACATTGACAGTTTTGCTACATTTAATATCTGGCCATTTGTGTAAACTACTGACTAACCCTGACTTAGAAAAAGAGTTAGGAGCTAGAATTCAGATTTTCATTTAATACAAAAACTATGCTAAGAGAAAAAGAGAGGTAGGTGGTTTTGTTGTTTGTTTGTTTTTGTTTCTTTGTTTATCATAGAATGCAAATAATGTTTTTAAAATTCTCAACTAATGGACAATACTAAAGCCAAAATATCAATTTACAAATGATGAATAGAGAAAATGTGGTTTAAATGTATAAAATAATAGAACTATCAATTTCCTTGGCTTTTATAATGTCTGATACACAGTTAAATTTTATTGTCAACCTTACTGGGTTAAAATAATGCTGAGGGCATGAATGAAGCATGTATATCCAGAAAAGATTAAGTGATTGGGGGGAAAAACCCCAAACTCTGAACATATGGTTTTATTCATGGTCTGGTATCCAGTACTAAGTTAAACTGAATAAAGGGTAATAAACATTGATATTCATTTGTTTGTGATTTCTGATCTGCTGAGATGTCATCAAGCAGCTGTCACATCCTCTCATCATCACAAGTCACCCCCTGCTTTGCTTTCCAGCTATGTTGGCCCAAATTGCCTGAAACCTTCATTCCAAATGAACCTCTCCTGGAATTTTTTTTTAAAATCAAGTATTGGTCACAGCAAGGAGAAAAGAAACCAGAGCAACTGAAAATTGGCACTGAGAAATAGCCATTGTTGTAATAAGCCTGAAAATGTGTTTATACGTCTTTAGAAACAATTTATGAGATGAATGAAGAAGAGCTGTGGCCTAGAGAAGTCCTGGCATGCAGTAACAAACTTTAATTGTCCATTCCCATAGGAGTTCAGTAGATCAGCATACTAATACAAATGTATACAAGAAGGAGTTTATGAGATTACATACAGGTAAGGACTCTATTGGAAAACAAATAGAGAATATTTATGTTAATTTTGACACATCATTTGGCTATATTCTTTCTGATTCTTGACGAGAGGCCCCAGTGCAAAATTCAAAGGTGATCAATTAATTTTTATGATTGAGAAACTTTCAGTTAATGTAACATTCAGGTTGTAGCATGGTTATTGCTTGTTGTGTTTACTCAGGTTTATAGTATAAAGGAGCACAAAAGTGTGTAAAAATATACAGGCTGTTGAGAAATGGAATGTGAACTTGATTACAGTTGTAGCTAGAGGTGTACAATATATTGAGGAAAAGAGACTGAATTTTGTTAAAGTTGAGAACAGAGCAGATAAAAACAAAGTAGCTATGATTGCTAAAGTGATTATTACTATTGTGAACAAATTTTGTACATTATAAGTTACAACAATAGAAAAATATTGAGGTTATAGAAATGCAAGTTTATTTGAAAAGTGAACATCTGAAAAGATAGAGCGTTCAATGTAACTTTTTGGAAAATAGTGACTTAGGGAATATTTTTTCATGTTATACTACAAAAGCATAGAGAACCAAGTGGAACAAGCTGTGCCTGAAGATGACAAAAAAAGTTTGTATTTTCCATATGAGGCTGGATTTATAGACTCACAAAATTAAAGAATATAATAGTTATGAAGGTTTTAACAAAGTTCCAGAAACTACAAAGTATCTAGGGTTAAATTCTTGTATGGAACATGAGGGGGCTGTGCTTAAAGCTATAAACATTAGCCTAAAATTTCAATAGAGACTCCAGGGTATAAAAGATTCCATAAAGGTAGAATGTTTGAGGGGAACACAAGTACTGAATGGAGCTGGCCCAAATTGGAGGATAATTATGATGTAGGCAGTAGAGCTTGAGGGGTGGTGTTAGCCAAGCCTGTTGGAACCCAGATGATGCAATCATAATGTTGAGATGCTCTTGGCTATCTGAAGCCCTTGGTATTTGCATTGTCAGTGTTGGGCCTGGCCTTTCTCCTTTCTTTCTTTGCTATGCCCAATTCTTCTTTTAGAAATGGGAATGTCTATTTTGACATTGTATATTAGAAGTGTGTATTTCTTTCATTTTTAAAGGTACTCGGTTTTAAACCCTTACCACTCTTGGGACTCTTAAGAGATTGCTTTAAAATACTTTGAACTATAAGATAGCCACAATCTTTTTGTAAAGAAAATTGTTGACCATTATATGTTAAAGTGATCTATTTGGCCTTGTTAACAAAGGGCAGACTCAGGTGGTTTGTTTTGATTGGCAACTTCATTTGCTTAGAAAATCTCTTTGGCAATCATGGGTTATTCTTGTAATATATCTGTGAAAGCATTTCTGATAAGCACTAACTGAGAGGGGAAATGACCCAGTTAAATGCAGGTGGCACCTGAAGAGACCCAGCTGAGCACCCACTCTGACTTCATGTCCGAGATGCACACAAGCAGCTGCTGCACACTCCTGCTGCAACAGGCGTGCCTGCTGCTCTGCTGCTTATCCACTATAAAGCATATGCCTTCAGGCTACAGGCCAGAAGCAAGATCTTCTCCCTCAAGTTGCTTCTCGTCAGGCATTTAGCCAAAGCAAGGAGAAGAGAAATCAAAGCATCTTGGCTGGGCCAGAGATAGCATGCCAATTCAGGTGGTCTTCCATAGGGTTGGTGGGTTTAGCAAATAGTTAGATTTGATTTTATATTAAAACAAGTATTTCCTTTATTATTGAGAAAGACTTATTCTCAGAAAAAAATATACTTTATTTGAAATTCCAATTTAACAGAATACCTTTCATTTGATCTGGCAAACTTTGTCATGATCCTTTCTATCTGGAGTTTTCAGAGGAGCTGAGCAATGAGAGTTGACAGTAAACTTAGTTGTCCAAACAGGTAGTAAGAGTGATTGACAGAGAGGGGCTTTAGCTGTTCCGCAAGGATACTGACCACCACCATACAGAGACCTTATCACACAGTAGCTATTTCAACAGTCAGGTCCAGGGTTATTGAGAGGTTTATATTCCAAGAGCTAAAAGAAGGCATAGTCAACCAGGGGAAGGTCTTCTAACTGTCAGAAATCATGAGGAAAGCCACAGATCTGATTTCATATGCAACACTTTTGTCTTTTCTGCAGCTGTTGTTTACTTTTAGTGACAGCAAATCAAGCGATGTCATGACAGCTTAAATAACATGTGCATGCTGTATAGTGTTATTGATTTAAATTGTTTAGCAATCATTATTTGATTAAATACAAAACATTTCATAAGGTTTTAATAATAAAATAAAAGGAAAATATGCCCCATTTGAACAAATCTCATTATTTCCAAAATTTTGAATACTTATTAAGTATAGCTTGTAAATTTTATTTGCATGTATGAGAAAAATTTGCATGTTTATCTACAAGGTTTTCAATGCACCATTATTAAAGAGCTCCAAAAAAGAATTGTAAACAGTAACTTAATCAAATATCAATCTAAAAAAATTTTTAAATGATACAATTGAATTCAAAACTCCCAATTAAATGTTTTTGGTTTTATTTGTAGATTCATACCAGCCCATATTATCATGAATTTTTTTCTTCTGAATGCACTCATGTGGAGTTTACCAGACAGAAAAAATATTAGAGACTCACAGCTATTGAAAGGAGGCTGTTGGGTGGTAGTGAGAGAGGGAGACATTATTTTCTTTTAATTAAAAAAAAAAAAGAAAGTTTTTTTTATTCTTGTGAGATTCACATCAAAAGTCCCAGTTCTATTCTTCTCCCAGTCCCTTTATATCCTCCCTTTGCCCTTACAACCTCCCCCACAAAATAAAACACCAACGAATAAACAACAATGACAAAAATAAAGCATAAAAATCATCTCATCTTGGAAACTGTAGTATGTAATAGTGTGTCCCACAGTATAACCCTCTGTCCATACACTGTTACTTGCACATGTTCACTGCAATGAGTTATTGGCCTAGTTTGAGATCTCTGGCTTCTGTGAACCCATCTATATTGGATCCTCATCTGGACTTTTACCAGTTGTGCTGTTGTTGCCCTGTGTCATGGAGATACTGACACAGGACTGGTCCTTTCATCAGTCCCAACCTTTCACAAACGTTAAAGATTTAGTGGTGAGTCAATTCAGTCCTGGATCTGGGCCTGGGTGGTAGCTGAGCAGGTTTGTGTGCCAGCTCTCCCTTAACTGAATCACTAGGGCATGTTCTTCAGTACTGCTCTAGCCAGTACTGCTCTGGCCACACAGTACCACCATCAGCAGGAGGCAGAGGCAACTTTCCAGCTTTCACCTCCTCAGGACCAGCTCACTTGCACTCATGCCTTCAGATTCAGCTCTACTGCGCTGCCCAGTCAAAATGCAGGGCCCACTTTCCCAAGTGCTGCAGTTGGTGAGGAACTGGACCAGCTCTCCTACTTTCATGCACTCAGGGCTGGCTCACTCTTGCCTTTGGCAGCAGGGCCTGCTTCAGTATATTGCCCAGGCAAGGGATAGGGTCAGCTCACCTACTCTTATGATCTCAGGACCAGTTCTCCCAACTGCTGCCGGTGGTAAGGAGAGGGGGGGCATCACAACCACACTGGTATCTCCTCACTACAAACAAATGGCAAGACAAGTTTTCTCACACTCTCACCCTCAGGGCTGGCTTACCTATGTTGTCTCCCCAACTCGGGCCACCCCTACTGTGTTGCTCAGGGAGACATTATTATTGACCTGATTACTATCAACAACACAAGATATTTCTTTCTTTTTTTAAAAAAAAATGATTAGTAATTACTTGGTTTATTTTACACTCCATATTTTGTTCTCCCCCACCTCCTCTCTACCCTCCTACTTCCCCACATCCCATATGTCCTACCCACTCCACCCTGTCTCCACGTGGATGATCCTCCTCACCCCACCCCATCTAACCTCTAAACTCCCTGGGGCTTACAGTCTCTTAGGGGTTAGGTGCATCATCTCTGAATGAACACAGGACCAGCAGCCCTCTGCTATATGTGTGTTGGTGGTCTCATATCTGCTAGTGTATGCTGCCTGTTTGGTAGTCTAGTGTTTGAGAAGTCTTAGGGGTCCAGATTGATTGAGATTGATGGTCCTCCTACAAGGTTGCCCTCCTCCTCAGCTGTCAGCTGCTTCTGTCCATTGATTTGGTGCAAATATCTGCATCTGACTCTTTAAGCTGCTTGATGGGACTTTCACAGGGCAGTCATGATAGTTTGATTTTTGTGAGTGCTCCATAGCCTCAATGATAGTGTGAGGCCTTGGGAACTCCCCTTGAACAGGGTCTGACTTTGAGCCTGTCACTGGACCTTCTTTTCCTCAGGATCCTCTCTATTTCTATCCCTGTAATTATTTCAGTCAGGAAAAATTATGGGTCAGAATTGTGACTGTGGGATTCCCCCTCCCTCAACTGAAGCCCTGTCTTCCTACTGGAGGTAGGCTCTAAAAGTTCCCTCTCCCTACTGTCACGCATTTCATCTAAGGTCCCTTGCTTTGAGTCATGGGAGTCTCTAACCTTCCAGATCTCAGGGGCACCCTCATTCATAAAAGAACCTTTACTAAAGCTCAAAGCACACATTGTACCTTGCACAGTAATAGTGGGAGACTTCAACAACCCACTCTAATCAATGGACAGATCATGGAAACACAATCTAAATATAGCCACAGTGAAAATAACAGAAGTTATGGACCAAAAGGATTTAAGAGATATCTGATGAACATTTCATCCTAAAACTAAAGAATATACCTTTTCTCAGCACCTCATGGTACCTTCTCCAAAACTGACCGTATAATCAGTCACAAAGCAGGCCTCAACATATACAAAAAGATTGAAATAGTCCCAGGCATCCTATCAGATCACCACTGATTAAGGTTGGTCTTCTAAACAACAAAAACAACAGAAAGCCCACATACACATGGAAGCTGAATAATTCACTAATCAATAAAAACATGGTCAAGGAAGAAATAAAGAAAGAAATTAAAGACTATTTAGAATTTAATGAAAATTAAGGCACAATATACCCAAACTTATGAGACACAATGAAAAAGGAAAACTCATAGCTCTGAGTGCCTCCAAAAAGAAACTGGACACAGCATACACTGCCAGTTTAACAGCAAACCTGAAAGCTTTAGAACCAAAGGAAGTAAATACATCCAAGAGCAGTAGGCAGCAGGAAATAATCAAACTCATGGCAAAAATCAATCAAATAGAAACAAAAAGAACTATAGAAAGAATCAACCAAACCAGGAGCTGGATCTTTGAGAAAATCAACTAAATAAACCCTTAGCCAGACTAATCAGAGGGCACAGAGAAAGTATCCAAATTAACAAAATCAGAAATGAAAAGGGAGACATAACAGAAACTGAGGAAATTAAAAAACATCATCAGATCCTACTACAAATGTTATGTTCAAAATGTGAAAAATGTGGATGAAATGGACAATTTTCTAGATAGATACAAAGTACTAAAGTTAAGTCAGGTTCAGGTAAAACATCTAAACAATCCAATAATCCCTAAAGAAGTAGAAACAGGCATTAAAAGTCTCCCAACCAAAGAAAGTCCAGGACCAGATGGGTCTAGTGAAGAATTCTATCAGAACTTCAAAGAAGACCTAATACTAATACTCTTCAAACTATTGCACAAAAAAGGGAACAAAAGGAACAGTACCTAATTTGTTCTATGAAGCCACAGTTTTGCTGATACCTAAAACACACAAAGATCCAAAATAGAAAGAGAACTTCAGACCAATTTTCCTTAAAAATATTGATGCAAAAATACTCAAGAAAATTCTTCCAAACAAAATCCAAGAATATATCAAAATTATCATTCACCATGGTCAAGTAGTCTACATCCCAGGGAGTCAGGGATGGTTCAATATACAGAAACCCATCAATGTAATGCACTGCATAAACAAACTCAAAGAAAAAAGCCATATGACCATTTCATTAGATGTTGAAAAGCATTGGACAAAATTCAACATCCCTTCATATTAAAAGTCTTGGAAAGATCAAGGAAGTCAAGGCCCATACCTCAACATAGTAAAAGCAATATACAACAAACCAGTAGCCAATTTCAAACTAAATGGAGAGAAACTTGACTCAACCCCACTAAAATCAGGGACAAGATAAGGCCGACCCCACCCCCCTTTATCTATTCAATACACTATTTGAAGTTCTAGCTAGTGAAATTAGACAACAAAAGGAGGTCATAAGGATACAAATTGGAAAGGAAGAAGTCAAAATATAACTATTTGCAGATGATATGATAGTATACTTAAGTGACCACAAAAATTGTACCAGAGAATTCCTACAGTTGATAAACAACTTCAGGTAAGTGACAGGATATAACATTAACTCAAACAAATCAGTAGCCTTCCTATACTCAAAGGATTAATGAGCTAAGAAAGACATTAGGGAAGTGACACCCATCACTATAGTCACAAACAATATAAACACTATAAAATATCTTGGTGTGACTCTAACCAAATGAATGAAAGATCTGTACAAGAATTTCAAGTCTCTGAAGTTCGAAATTGAAGAATGTCCCAGAAGATGGAAAGATCTCCCATGTGCATGGATTGGCAGGATTAATAGAGTAAAAATTGCCATCTTGCCGAAAGCAATCTACAGATTCAATGCAATCCCCGTCAGAATTTCAACTCAATTTTTCATAGAGTTAAAAAGAGCAATTCTCAAACTCATTTGGAATAACAAAAACAAAAACAAAAACAAAAACAAAAAAACAAAAACAAAAACAAAATAGATAACAAAAACAAAAACAAAATAGATAACAAAATAGATAACAAAAATAGATAACAAAATAGATAACAAAAATAGATAACAAAATAGATAACAAAAATAGATAACAAAAATAGATAACAAAAATAGATAACAAAAACAAAAACAAAATAGATAACAAAAACAAAACAAGATAGTGAAAATTACTCGCAACAATAAAAGAACTTTTGGGGGAATCACCATCCCTGACCTCAAGCTGTATCCACACACCTATGGTCACTTGATCTTTGACAAATAAGCTAAACTATCCAGTGAAAAAAAGAAATCATTAAAACTGTATGGTATTGGTCCAGTGACAGGCAGGCATATCAATGGAAAAGAAATAAAGACCCAGAGATGAACCCACATACTTATGTTTACTTGATCTTTGACAAAGGAGCTAAAACCATCCAGTGGAAAAAACACAGCATTTTCAACAAATGGAACTGGTTCCACTGGAAGTCAACATGTAGAAGAATGCAAATTGTTCCATTCTTTTCTTTCTGTACATAGCTCAAGTCCACGTGAACCAAGGACCTCCACATAAAACCAGATACACTGAATCTAATAGAAGAGAAAGTGAAGAAAAACTCCGAACACGTGTGCACGGAGTGAAGTTCCTTATCAGAACACTAATGGCTTATGCTCTAAGGTCAAGAATTGACAAATGGGACCTCATAAAATTGCAAAGCTTCTGTACAGAAAGGATACTGTCAATAGGACAAAATGGCAACCAAGAGATTGGGCAAAGAGCTTTACCAATCATATATCAGATAGAGGGCTCGATACTAGTGAGGATGCGGAGAAACAGGAACACTCCTCCACATGAAGCTTAAGATGGAAGAAGACCAAAGTGTGGTGGGATTGCAAGCTGGTACAACCACTCTGGAAATAAGTCTGGTGGTTCCTCAGAAAACTGGGCATAGTACTACCTGAGGACCTAGCAATACCACATCTGGGCATATACCCAGAAGATGCTCCAGTATGTAATAAGGACACAAGCTCCACAATGTTCATTGTAGCCATATTTATAATAACCAAAAGTTGGAAAGAATCCAGATGTCCTTCAACAGAGGAATGGATACAGAAAATGTAGCACATTTATACAGTGGAGTACTACTACTCAGCTATTAAAAACAATGACTTCATTAAATTCACAGGCAAATGAATGGAACTTGAAAATATCATCCTGAGTGAGGTATCTCAGTCACAAAAGAACACACATAGTATGCACTCACTGATAAGTGGACATTAGATCAAAAGTTTGATCAAAAGTTTAGAATACCCAAGATTAAATTCATAGACCACATGAAGCCTAAGAAGAAAGAGGACCAAAGTGTGGATGCTTCATTGTTTTTTAGAAAAGGGAACAAATTACTCACAGGAGTGAATATAGAGGCAAAGTGTGGAGCAGAGACTGAAGCAAAGGGCATCTAGAGGATGCTCCACATGGTCTGGTTGTTCGGTGCCCCAGTGTAGGGAAATGCCAAGCCAAGAAGGCAGCATCAGTTGGGTAGGTGGGTGCAGGAGCACCCTCATAGAGGCAGAGGGAGGTGGAATGGAATAGGGTGTATCTGAAGAGGAGACCTTGAGAGGATCAAACAATTGAAATGTAAATAAAGAAAATATCCAATAAAAATCTGTTTAACTAGACAGATGAAAAAAGAAGTCATCTTACTTAAGTGTACAATCACAAAGATAATCATCACATGGTAGAAAACATGTTTTTCCATATATAAACAAATAGCAATAACCTGTTCTAATGAATTAATCTGAAATAAATTTACTTCTATCCACTACACCTCCAAGAACAATTCCATGTTTTGAAGAAAGTGAAGTCACAGATTCTTTCCTTATTTTCTTGGAGTTTTTTCACAATCAGACTTCTTTACACATGACTCCATTCTTGTATTGTTTTCTGATAGGAGCCCAAGAAAATTAGTGTGCTTCATGAGTAGTTATACAAAAAGAAAACGGGTAGGTCTTCAGAGATAAATGATAAAAGATAGGTAAACAGATGATAGATAGATAGATAGATAGATAGATAGATAGATAGATAGATAGCAAAGAAAGAGAGGGAGAGGGAGGGAGGGAGGGAGGAAGGAAGGAAGGAAGGAAGGAAGAAACAAAGAAGGAAAGAAAGAAAGAAGGAAAGAAAGAAAGAAAGAAGGAAAGAAAGAAAGAGAGAAAGAGAGAAAGAAAGACACAAAGTGTCAGAGAATGCATGCCTAAGGTTTTGGCCAGTATCTTAAAAAAAATTCTAGAAGTAAAAGAAAAAATATATACGTTTTTTATTTTTAGATCCCAGGAATGCAGGCAGACTTAGCAGCACTGATGCTCTCTAATCAGATACAGTGATGGAGGGATTCTAGGAAAAGAGTACATTAACTCATCTAAGTACAAATTATCCATCCATCATCTCAACATTTCGTCAGGTGAAACGGCTTTCCTAAATGCTGGTCTCCTTGCCTGGTGATCATTTGGATTAACACTTAACGGGGGAGAAAATGGTGTAAAATGGTCTAATCTTTGGAGCAGATCAGAAGGTCATGTTTCCATCATTGAACGGTTTTCAACCCATTTAAAGAAAATCTTAACAATCTTGTAGCATAACACCTACCTTTCTTTCTTTAGCCACATATACTAAACCAGAAGTTCCAAGGCATAGCCTGTGGTTTTAATGCCTAGCTCTTAATGCGATGATCTGGTGTGTCACAGGTGTTCTACTGCCTGGTTTCATGTATTTCTTGTCCTAACTGGACAGGCTGTCCATGTTCATACAAAAAATATTAGTGAGCAGCCAGAGATTCTGAAGTTGATATCCTTTTTCATCACATAGGTGTTACAAGCCATGTATCTCCAGATGGCTTTTATGATTGTTTTTATATGGAAAAATATGTTTTCTGCCACGTGATGCTTATTTTTGTGATTGTACACTTTAGTCAGATGACTGAAGAAATAGAAGATTTATAATTAACAGACTGTGAGACTATGAATCTTATATTTGACAGATTGCGAGTCATTTCGAACGACGCCGTATTCTAAATTCGGAAGGAGTAAATAGACGAGGTAGGAAAGCTTATATATTTATAAACGTGTTTGTTCCTGGGAAACACGTAGAGGAAACACATAGAGTCTGAACAGAACTTGACTGCATGTAATTGGAAGTTACTTTGAAATTAGGATTCCTTAGCCTCCAAAGTATTGTGACTATAAGTATACCATTCCATGTTAGTAAGGCTTTCATTTTCCTTCCTTCCTTCCTTCCTTCCTTCCTTCCTTCCTTCCTTCCTTCCTTCCTTCCTTCCTTCCTTCCTCCCTCCCTCCCTCTCTTCCTTCCTTCCTTCCTTCCTTCCTTCCTTCCTTCCTTCCTTCCTTCCTTCCTTCCTTCCTTCCTCCCTTCCTTTCTTCTTTCCTTCCTTTCTTCCTTCCTTCCTTCTTTTGTTTTTGAACTATACTTAACTGAAGTAGAAGTAAATCACTTTTCCTTTTTATCTTTCTTCTCTAGTCCCCCCCCAAACACCCTCTCATGAACCCTTCCCATGTACTTCACACCTCAATTGGATAGCCTCTTTGATTATTATTGTTATATATACATATATATTTGTATGAACAAATGCATATGAATACAACTTGTTGAATTCATTTTTATTGCTTGTCTGCATATTGTTTCAGGGCTTCCCATTCAGCATTTAACAGTCAATAACAGGTTTATGCCTAGAAGTGGCTTATAATCTCCAGAGTTGTTAGTTAAGTATCGTTCTTTGCTTAGTGGTTGGGCCCTGTAAAACTTTTCCCCATTCCATGGTAACATGTCCATTACCATTTTCTGGTATTGTTTATGCAGCCCTTTCTAGGAAAGACTATTTCACAGAAGACTCCTTGATACTCTGACTCTTATAATCTTTCTATCCCTTTTTCTGCGATGCACTCTAAAATACAATTGTGGGAGTTTTGAAGTAGATATGCCTGATGGGGATATGTTTCCCATGATCTGTTGATATCTACATTCTGTCCAGTTGTTTTCTGTGGTGGTCTCAATGTCTTAGAATCATAGGGTTTATTGATGAGGATTAGCAGCTACACTTACCTGTGAGTACAAGGATGAGATTTAAAATGTACTAAGAAATTACGCTTTTCTAGCAAAACAGTGGATGTTATTTTCTAATGTTTATTAATTCCCTAACCCCAGGAAGATGTACCAGACATGGTTTCCCTTCAGTATGGCAGATCTTACTTTCAATTGAGTAGCTATTGGTTGGCACTGAAATGTGAGTGACAATTACAGCACCTTTGTGCACATCTTGCCATGCTGGTAATTGTTATGGGTCACAGGCACTGAATCTGAGTCAGACTGTTGGATTGTTTTCATCCCTTGGCAACTTGCATAGTATTTTCTAAAACCAGTGAAGCTAGACCATAGGAAAGAGGCTTTCAGTTAAGATCCAGCTTGAATGATCTAAGTCCTGTACCCTCAATTTGCAGTAATAGGGTTCTACCCTCGACCCCTGAGACACAAACAAGGGATGCACTGGTAATCTATATTGTTTTAGGAGCCTTTGAATTACTCTGACTAACCATTCCAAAGGAGATTCTTTGTGCCTGCTACTGGTGTTTTGTTAGCCTTTGGTTTCTGTAGGAGGCACTGTCAGCAATAAGTGACTTAACTTCCTTTGAGATATTTGTACTCAGATACATTTATATATGTGTATACATATGCACTTATATGCATTGTGTATAACTTAAGTTAAATACAAAATAATATTATTTCTTAATTAAATAACTTTCATATTAGCTGTCCCTGCTGGCTAGCCATTATAGTTCTGGAAGTTGTTTATGGAGGCATATTGGGGGGGGGGGTAAGCAATACTCTTTCTTCCCCAGCTTTAGGCCTTACATGCTACAATATTAACTTTCTGTATAATTGATGATTACTGATGTAATAATGTCACAATGGCACAACAATTATGGGGATAGCTAAACAATTTCTGTTTGGATCTCAGGTTTCCACAGCAGGAGGGAGTCCATTCATGGTATTGTGAACCTGGTTAAAAGCCCATGGTCATGAAGGTCTTAGGTAAAGCATAACAGATGGTTCAAAGATGAATGTAACCAGGATATACTATGACATTATCAACTAAGTTAATGAGAAAAGAGAAAAATTCATGTTAGATAAAATCAGTGTTTTGTTCATATTTGTTTTCCAGGCTTCATTCTTTTGTTTATTTAAGTGGGGTCTTGTCATTAGGTATGCCTTGCAAATTTTTTTGGTAGCTATAATGCGGTTGGTAGTTTCATTGCTAGTAAGGTGTTGAACAAGGGGAAATGTTGTGTAGATCTCTAAGTTAGGCTTCAGTCCTTTAATGAGCTTATGCTTGTGAGCTGGTGCTGATTAAACCTGGTTGCCTGAAAGCCTCCCTCTTTCTTCTTGCTCTCTCTCACACTTTTTTCTTTTTCCTTTTCCTTTTTTATTTTTTTTTATTAAATATTTTCTTTATTTACATTTCAAATGTTATTCCCTTTCCTGGTTCCCCCTCCAAAAACCCCCTCCCCCTATCTCCTACCCCATCCCCCTGCTCACCAACCACCCTACTCCCACTTCTTGGCCCTGGCATTCCCCTACACTGGTGCATAGAACCTTCACAGGACCAAGGGCCTCTCCTCCCATTGATGACCAACTAGGCCATCCTCTGTTACATATGCAGGTGGAACCATGAGTCCCACCATGTGTACTCTTTGGTTGGTGATTTAGTCCCTGGTAGGTCTGGGGTACTGGTTGGTTCATATTGTTGTTTTTCCTATGGGGCTGCAAACCCCTTCAGCTACTTGGGTTCTTTCTCTAGCTCCTTAATTGGGGACCCTGTGCTCAGTCCAATNACTAGGCCATCCTCTGTTACATATGCAGGTGGAACCATGAGTCCCACCATGTGTACTCTTTGGTTGGTGATTTAGTCCCTGGTAGGTCTGGGGTACTGGTTGGTTCATATTGTTGTTTTTCCTATGGGGCTGCAAACCCCTTCAGCTACTTGGGTTCTTTCTCTAGCTCCTTAATTGGGGACCCTGTGCTCAGTCCAATTAATGGCTGTGAGCATCCACCTCTGTATTTTGTCAGGCACTAGAAGAACTTCTCAGGAGACAGCTATATCAGGCTCCTATGAGCAAGCACTTGTTGGCATCCACAATAGTGTTTTGGTTTAATGACTGAATGTGGGATGACTTCCCCACCTGAAGGCCTCTTTCTTGTTCTCTAGTTTCACTGGTTTTAGAAAATATGCAAGCTGCTAAGGAAGAAAAACAATTAAACATTCCTACCCAGCTTTAGGGCCTGTGAACCAGAGCAATTACCAGCACGGCGAGAGATGCACCATGGTGTAGTACATAGCACACTACAGTGCCAACCAGCAGATAGTTAATTGGACTTCAGACCCACCATACAGAAGGGAAGATTTCAAAATTACTTCTAAGTACTCCCCCATACCACAACTGGTTGAGAACAAGATTATTAGAGTGCAGATGTGTGTTTTTCTTGTTCATGCTAATACAACCCTATATGGTTATAATCATTTAAGTAATTTTTATACATTGTTAAGAACAGTTATGGAACCAAAATTGGTATCTGTCACTAGAGTAATGGCAAAATAAAATGTGAAATACATATAGTAGAATTTGTTAGCCATAAAAATGTATGAGTTATGTTGTTTTATGAAATTGGATGTAACTGGAGATAATTATAGAAAGAGAATTTAGTATCAGAAGGATGAATGTGTTTTCTCACATTGGTATTTCCACAATTTATAGCATTACATACAATTATATGTGTACATAGGGCAGGAATATAGATGCAAAACTATCTAGGAACATGAAGGGATGAGGGGAGGACAGGAAAATGGAATGTAGAAGGGTTTGTGAAGAATATGTTTAAAGAACATTATATAATTTCATGAATGTGTCTGTATGTAGGCTGGTACTGAAAGACCCACAACATGAGGACTCCCCCACGTTCTGACTCAGGAGAGGCAACATCCCACATCACTCATGAGAAACGATCTTGATGCAAAGAGCAAGACGACTTTTATTTCAAGAGCACTCTCAGGCCCACAGTCATACACTACACAGGGTAGAGGATCGTGGCACCCCAAGTAGCTGGGAGATGGGGTATTTAAAGGAAAAAACCCACAAAGAAAGGGGAGGATAAGACCACAGAGAATGGGGAAGCAGAGTAAACATCATAAGAATGGGGATGATGAATTAAAGCTCATCTCTTATGAAAGGGTTACAGGCTATCTTTGGCATTCTTGGTCCCTTACACAATGAGTCAGGCACCTGGGTGGGTCAAAACTGTGGTGAGCCAGTTCCTGGAATCAGGTGGGTAATCCAGTGGTCATCGGTTTCTCAAGCTGAAGGTGAAAGAACAAAGAACTCTATGCTGGGCTTTCTTTCTAGGGGTCTAAGAAACACATTAAGTTGGAGTCTTACAGTACCATGTATAGTTAAACAGAAATAGAACAACAACAACAACAAAAAAAAACCAAACCAAACCAAAACAAAAAGGAGTGAAAGAAGAAAGAGGGAGAGAGGAAGAGTCAGGAAGACAGAGATTGGGGTGGGGTGGGGTTAGGTACTCTGTTCTTTGCCAGGAACATGGGAGAAATTCTTTCATGCGTAATGTGAGAACATGGTTGTGTTCTTAGAGCCAAAAATATCAAAGCATATTGGGATTCTTCAACTTGCTCCCCTTAGATTTTTAAAACTTTGGTATTTACCAACAGCCTCCTTACAGTTCATTTCAGGCTTTCCTCCCAAGCATTGGTTATAAAGGAAACTTCTCTGCTGTTCTGTTGTGTTTCAATTGATCTCTCCCATTTAAAGGGAAATGGTTTGTTCTTTAAACTAGTTCATTAGATATTAAGAAGAAGAATTATTGATATTTCATTTAAAATTATTAATGTAGAATAGTTACTTTAAAACTCCTTATATTTATAATCAGTAATGTGGTATCACAACTTCCAGAAAACTTTTATACAAAGTAGGGTTACACATAAAAACACATCTGAGTATCACTTATCTTCACAGAACCAAAAGATTACTTTACATATAATAATATCTTGTAGTCACTGCTAAGAAAGAGACAAGGAGGCAGATGGAGAAAAACACATAGAGACAGACTGACAGACAGACACACACACACACATCTACATATACACACAGAGGGGGGAGGGAGGTGTTGCGGTAAATCTCCAACCCAAATATGCCCCAGCAATGACAACACACCTCTATTAATATGAATACATGCTGTGTGTCTAGATTGGGCAGATCTACCACTACACTACCATCTTCAACATCCATGAGACTGCTTAGAACATGCAGTTTCTCCAGGCCATGTGCTTCTGCTCTACTTTTCTTCTTTTTCTTTTTCTTTTTCTTTTTCTTTTTCTTTTTCTTTTTCTTTTTCTTTTTCTTTTTCTTTTTCTTTTTCCCTTCTTCTTCTTCTTCTTCTTCTTCTTCTTCTTCTTCTTCTTCTTCTTCTTCTTCTTCTTCTTCTTCTTCTTCCTCTTCTTCTTCTTCTTCCCCTGCATCCTCTCTCCCTTCCTTTTCTCCTTCTTCCCTCTCCCAACCTTTCACTCCACCTTCCTTTATCTGCCCAATCATCAGCTCTTCTTTATTTTACAAATTAAGGAGGGAAGCAGGTTTAAGGAAATCACCTGAATGCTGAGTCATTCCTTGTTCACAATCCCTCACAGGAGAACAGAATTAACATCAAATATAATTAGCTCCAGGGCTATCCACAACAGGGAGGGAAGGAGAGAGAAAGAGAGTGGGAGAGAATAAGAAAAATTAGAATCAATTAGGACATGTGTTAAAATGCACATGCATAAGATCTTACTAATAGGTGAAAAGTTTGAAGGTCATTTAGTACTAGATCATTTTTTGGAAAAGTCTAAGTTCAAGTTCCTTCTTCCTGCAAATTTTCTAGGACTATAATTTGAGTTATGGAATGAGACTCACATAGAAAGAAATCAAATAGCTAATTTTAACAAAGTATCTGTGCCAATTAGACAAAACAAAGGTTGATAAAATTTCTGACACACTTATTAATTTTCTTTCCCATTATCTCATGTTTGTTAGACTTATTAAATGAGTTTTGATAGTTCCATTTTTATGATCTTACTTTTTTTTTTTTTTACATTTGTCCAATTCAAATAGTCTGTCTCATGAATATTTAGAATAGGTTTCTTTAATTGTAGAGTTTCTTCTTAAAACATTATCATACAGGGACATTTTCTGCTGAAAGATTATGTTGGCTGTGCCCCTATTTCTTCTGAATGGAACTAGTCTCCTTGGAGTAGTGATAAGATTTAGGCAGTTAGCAAAATTCACAAGTCTTGGGAAGTCCCTAAAGCTTTTAAGATTCACATGGCCCTCCCCAAGGTTATACAAGCAGTAATGGTTGCTAGGGATAGAGTTTCCAACAGATGAGTTGCCTTGAAATTATGCAGAGAGCTCCCAAGACTCAGCTTTCATAAGTCATCACACATGACAGGTGATACTTTCCAGTGATGAAGTTTCTTTTGGAGTATCGATGCTCCTGTAAATTCCACCCCCATACTCCTTTAAAAAACCCCAGTAAGCTCATTAGCTCACTAAGCTAGACTTGGGGAGAATAATTTCTTTGATCCATCATTGATGCCTTTTCTGAGGTAACTAGATGTTTATTTGAAATTTCTCAGGATAAAGCCTGTTTGTGAAGAATTATTCATACATCTGTGCTAAAGCTGAAGGTAATGTAAGTCATCATCAAAATTAATTTTCTCCTTTGTGTGGAGAAATCATCAAATCATTATAATTCCAATGGTGCTACTGAGTTTCAATTCAAGGAATATCATTAATGTTATTTTGAATTTAGGAACAAAAGAAATTTTATTTCTAAGATACGCATGACTTAGCCACATTTTATACAATTTATTCAGCATTTATTCTCTAATTAAAGTTTAACAAGCATTGGCTTGCTAGAGAAAACAAATCAAGAAGGAAGGAAAAGATAAAAACAATATTGGTATTTAGCTAAAATAATAAAAAATAATTAGAAATAAATGTTTAGAGAACTTCTGAAATTAATTAAAAATGAAATAAGAGAAATCATATATATTGTGCAACTCTCTGAATCTGACTTTATTTTGCACTAACATGGCAATATATAGCAGTAAACTAGAAGGGAAACAATCAGAGTTTCATCAAAAGTAACATATTTTGGACAGGTTCAGTGGGAACAGGTGGCCTCTTCCTTTCAAAATAAACCAGCATATACTTGATAGTATACTTCAGATCCTGTGAATATTGAATGAATTGAACACACATTTCCTCCCCTTAGAACTTATAATTTTAATAGTGAAACATAAATGGGTGAAAAAGTCTGGGTAAGGGAAGAAATCAGCAGCAGAGAAAGTACTAGAAGGTTCCATGTCAGCTGAGGGATGGCAACACTTAGGCTGTTCTGATTCCTGGATGGGGTGGGGAGGCAATAATTTATGTTAAAGTAATAATATCATCAAAAGACATAAAGTGACAACCTACAAGTTTTTAATCTCATGTATAAATAGAATTTATTAAAGTTCACATGGAGACCTAGGACAGGACCCTGATATAGCTGTCTCGTACAGAAGTGGATGCTCATAATCATCTATAAGAGGGAACACAGGGCCCAGAATGGAGAAGCTAGAGATAGAACCCCAGGAGCTGAAGGGGTCTGCAACCCTAGAAGAGGATCAACAATATGAACTAATCAGAACCCCCAGAACTCGTGTCTCTAGCTCCATATGTAGCAGAAGATGGCCTAGTCGGTCATCATTGGGAAGAGAGGCCCCTTGGTACTGCAATCTTTATATGCCCCAATACAGGGGAAAGCCAGGGCCAAGAAGTGGGAGTGGGTGGACAAGGGAGCAGGGAGGGGGGCAGGGGGCGGGAACTTTTGGAATAGCATTTGAAATGTAAATTAAGAAAATATCTAATAAAAAATTGGAAAAAAGTAAAAGTAATAAAGTAATGAAAATAGAAATGTTGATTAAATAACAAATAAATGTGAATATCTATCTATCTATCTATCTATCTATCTATCTATCTATCTATCTATATCAGAAATCTATCTAGAACTTACCTAGGTTCATAGAGTGCAGTGGGATGGATAGAGGGGCATGTTTTTCTAGGGTCTTTGGAACATGCTCTGTGAGCTAGTGGAAAAGTGCAGAGAGACTGGAAAGATTGCTTGGCACCTGATATTGTTTATCCAGTAATTCTAAGTCAGAGAGGAAGGGATTTCTAGGTCTAGGAGCTCTGGATCAAGCCAGAGACAAGATGTGTTTCTCCATTTGACCTTTTAGCCTACATCCTTTTCTTAGTTACAATGATATACAGATTCTTGAATATATCTACATGAGTTTCATTTCTTTTGTAGCCTCTCAGGTATGTAGAAGCATAAATAAAATTGGGTGCTTTTTCTACTAGAAATTTATGTTTGTAAGCCTAATACACAGACCCTCTGCAAGCCAAGGACATACATTTTTTTCTTTCCAGAAAGTTAAATTTCCTCCTCAAAGAAAATAACACAAAGAAGAATTTCTTGAAGACTGGTTACAGTGTCTAGACACCTCCAAGGGTTTTGTTCCTGTGATTCAACACAAAAATTAGCTTACTAATCACTCTACAGAAGAAGAATTGCTTCAGAAAAGATTGGTTTTTATGACCTGTAGTCTCTCGAGGTCCATGAAAAAAAATGTTATTTATAATATTGTGTAGGTGGTAAGCAAAATATTTCCATTACCTCTTTATTAGTTAAGTGAAATTGGGAGGTGAAAAGTTTGCTTTTTGTGTCCCATTTTCTCCAAAGTTAGAGACACAATGGCAAGATAATAAAGTAATACATTTATTATAATTATCAAGTAAGAAGTTCTGTTTGGCAATTTGATCAGGCAACTAATTTTTAATTTTTGAGCCAAGAATGAGTGGAATTATTATTTACCTTGAGATGGCTCTAAGTTGGTTCATTCTCACAACACATGGATGGTGGTATTTACCATATGCAACTAAAGTGAAGATAGTGCCTTTATCTCTTAAGACTGAGAAATGGGTGGGGTGGAAAATAAGACCTGTATTGTTGTAGATTAATAGGAGATGGAGTTTGGTCATGGAAAGGGAACTTTGCCCTCTTCAATGTTAAGGCAACCCACTAATAATCCACATACTCATTGATTTTCCTAGAAAGATGTTATGCTGTTTTCTTCTTCTTTCCATGTATTTTCATAAGTTTTCTCTTTCCTTTCTGTTTCTTTCTTTTTAAAAAAATACAATTGGTGCTTTTCTCCTTTGGTTCACAAGTAAGATCTTTGAAAAAAGAAAAGTTTTGTTTTTGTTTTTTTCTTCTTTAAGCCAAAGATAAGCATGGAAATGTTCATCTTAAGTTAATAGGTGAATAATTGGGTTTAGAACCCATGTAACCACTTAGGATCAAAGTTTGTTTAAGCATTGTATCTTTGAAATGTTAGCTGCCATTGTTTGTTGAGTTTAGAGAGACTGCATTTCTCTAAGACTTACCCCTTGACATTCTGGAGTTTTAATTTACACATTTTTAAGACTACCATTTAGTTCTTTGAAGATGATGGTTGATAGAAAAGAATGGGGTGTGGTTCCCAATGCTTGACTAAATGGGATTAAGGCCAAAGTAGGAAAATCATCTTCTACAGACTCTTTCCTACTATCAACACAGACTTAATATCAGACATTATCTTCTATATTTCACCTACATGCAATAAAATTCTACTTGTTGTTGTCTAGTTCTGAGTTGTGGTAAATGTACATGCTGATCGAGGTACAGAACAATTTCCTTAACTCACAAAGTCCCTTGTTCTATCTCTTGCTTTTAGTCAACACTTTACCCGTGTCTATCACTGCCAATCACTGGTCCTTCTTGGACTCTTTTTTTTTTTAATTTTTTGATGTGCAGACTTCCACTAAGAGGAATATTATATTACTGTTTCCCTACATATTCACTCACCTATTGAAGAGTATTTATTTCCAGTATTTGCAATTCTGTCTAAATCTACAATAAAATTGCATGTAGTTTTTATCATTTTAAATTTATCTCAGGCAAATATCTGAGGGTGAGACTGCTAGGTTATTAGATTTATAGTGCTGATGCAACCAATTATTGTAAATTGGGTTGTGTAAAACAACATGAATTTATGCTTATAAAGTTCTGGCAGACAAAGGGCTCAGTGATTTTGGCTGAACTGTGTTTCTTCCAGAGAATATGAGGAAATATATTTTCTTGCTTGTTCCAGCTGTGCTAGACGGCTCCATTCCGTGGCTAGCCACTCTCCATCATCCTTCATACCGACTTCTACAGTCATAGCTCTTTCTGTGACTCTAACCTGCTTCCTTCTTATATGGACTCTTGTGATTACATTGGCTATACCAGATAATCTGTACTCATTATATTCTTATCGCTTTAGAGAATTAAGCCAAGAAAACTAAGACCAAATTGGATTAAGTAAAATGAAAACTATCAATATATATCAACAAAATTCTAAGGCTGAGGGTTGCTTTTGGCACTTTCAAATTCAGGACTCAACACTTGTACTGGCTAGGTTTGTGTCAATTTGACACAGCTGGAGTTATCACAGAGAAAGGAGTTTCAGTTGGGGAAGTGCCTCCATGAGATCTAGCTGTGAGGCATTTTCTCAATTAGTGATCAAGGGGGGACAGGCCCCTTGTGCCACCCTGGTAGAGACCCGACCGTCAGAACCCAAGATATTCTCTCGTCCGACTCGTTCGGTCCCCTCCGTTCGGTCATTTCTTGTAGGGAAGTACCGAAGACGTAGTCGAGGACGAAAGACTGGACGAACTCAAGGTCAGGACTGAAGGAAGTCACTACTTGTCGTCATACCTTCACATTCGGTTTATTTGGGAAAGGACCCCAACTTGCTTCTTGGTCATGATGTTTGTGCAGGAATAGAAACCCTGACTAAGACAAATTGGTACCAGCAGAGTGGGGTATTCCCGTGACAACATGACCATGTATTGGGGAGGACTGTGGAAGGACTTTGGAACTTTGGGTTAGAAGATCTATTTGGTGTTAAGAACTCTGTGAGATATTGTGTAGGATCTTGGAAGATAATGTTGAGAACAGTGCAGAAGATAGAGGCCTGGCTTGTGAAATTTCAGAGGGAAATAGTTTGATTGTGAAGATTCTGTGGTTCTGGTTAGCTGGGGCTGAAGGGTCAGCTGTGATTAACAAGATACCAGAACTACTAAAGCAAAAATTTTGAATTACTGGGTCTATTGATGCTGGTTAGCTGGAGCTAAGAAATTAGTGGTGATTAAGAAGAGACCAGCATCGTTGAGGTGACATCTTCTGGGAAGTGTTTCCTGAGAGCACAGAGGCTGTGTTCCAGAGATAGCCTTGTGCTGTGGCTGGACTTGGTAATATGTAAGAGTTACCCAGGTGGTACTGATATTGAAGGCATGAAGGGGTCATGCAGAGCAGCTGAGGCCACAGAAGCACTGTGAGAGGCCATGGAAGGCCATCAGTGAAAGTGCAGCCTTAGTTGCAGTTGATGGCCCAGGACTGAAGGGGTCATGCAAAGGAGTTGAGGCTTGGCACCATGAAGAGAGCCTATGAGAGGCTAGTGTTGAAGCCTAGTTACAGCAGAAGACAGAAGCATTTTGGAGATGCTAGTACCATGAAATGACCACCAAGAACAGCAGCAGCAATGAAATATAGGCATCTGGAGCCTAGAGGACAACATGCGTGTTACAAAGGGCATGGCTGGAGAAGTGACCCAAGCCCTTGGAGGAGCCCAGAAGATCATGAGTTGGATCCCAGATATTGGACTGTTGGAGATTGATTTTTGCTTTCGATTGTGACTGTGCCCTGATATTTTTCCCTCTTGAAGGAAGTTTTTAAATGAAGCCCACAGTTAAGAAACTTTGAATTTTAAAGTACTTTGAATTTTAAAAGATACTGGATATTTTAAAAGGATTGAACCTTTAATATGTAAAGACTGTGGGACTTTTAAAGTTATTTAACATCTTGGGGTTGAATAAGAACTAAGGATTGAGGCTTACTAGTGATGTATTTGTGTGTCAAGTTGACAAGGGGTCAATTGTACTGGCTAGGTTTGTGTCAACTTGACACAGCTGGAGTTATCACAGAGAAAGGAGTTTCAGTTGGGGAAGTGCCTCCATGAGATCTAGCTGTGAGGCATTTTCTCAATTAGTGATCAAGGGTGGAAAGGCCCCTTGTGGGTGGGACTATCTCTGGGCTGGCAGTCTTGGGTTCTATAAGAGAGCAGGCTGAGCAAGCCAGGGTAAGCAAGCCAGTAAAGAACATCCCTTCATGGCTTCTGCATCAGCTCCTGCTTTCTGACCTGCTTGAGTTCCAGTCCTGACTTCCTTCAGTGATGAACATCAGTATGGAAGTGTAAGCGAATAAACCCTTTCCTCCCCAACTTGCTTCTTGGTCATGATGTTTGTGCAGGAATAGAAACCCTAAGACAACACTCATAAATTAAATCTCTCCCTGTTCCTGTCCCTGTCCCTGTCCCTCTCCCCTCCCCCTTTCTGCCCCTCCC